>VWPU01021013.1:0-65326 GCA_013398955.1 Callaeas wilsoni
CCCCCGCAGCCGCCTCCGTACCGGACCCAGCCGCTGTCCTCGGGCCCCTGGGCGCTTCGCCCCGGCGGCACAGCGCGGCCCCCGCCCCCGGCGCTGCCGTCGGGTCCTGGGGCGCTGTCCCCGGCTGTGCCGCCCCGGTCCCTATCGCCGCCGCTGCCTGCCGCCGGGCTGCCCTCTGCCGGACCGTCCCGGTCCCGGACGCCCCCACTGCCACTGGGCTCGGAGATGCCGCCTCCCTACAGGTTGCCGCAGCCCCGATCTCCGCCGCAGCCCGCGACCGGGATACCCTTGCTGAAGGTCCCACCGCCCTCAGCGAGCCCGGGGAGGCGACCCCCCGCCGGACTCATCCAGTCACCGCTGCTGTCACCGGGCCCCAGGACGCTGTCCCCCTCTGACCTGCCCCCATCTCGGTCCCTGCCGCTGTTGTCCACCACCGACCTGCCCCCATCCCGATTCTTGCCATTCCTGTCCGCCCCGGAGGTGCTGCCCCTGTCCCGGTCCCTGCAGGCACTCCCTGCCAGCCCCTCTTCATCCCCACTGCTTTTATCAGGCCCCGAGGTGCTCGCCTCCACCAGGCTGCCCCCATCGCAGTCCAGGTCCCTGCAGCAGCTCCCCACCAGGCCATCCCCAGATTTGCCGAGGGGATCCAGGGGGCTGACTGCGAAGGGACCAACCCAACCTCAGGTCCCGCGGCTGTACCCGTGCCAAAGCCTGACAGTGCCGTCAGGTCCTGGGATCCCGACCCCCACCAGGCCACCCCCATACAACTCCCTGCCCCAGTCCCTCACTCTGCCATCCCCATCCCGCTCCCTGGAGCTACCCCATGCCAGGTCACCCCCATCCCAGTCCTTGCTGCCAGCACAGGGCCCCGCAGCGCCCCAAGCCCCAGAGAGCCAGCCCCCAGCACCGCTGCCTGTTTTCCGGAGCATCAGGTGCCAGCTTGCTTTGTCGGAGATGCAGGGCACCCCCTCCTCACCGCACGATGACTGTGGGCGGCAGCCCCGCTCCGCGCTCTCCAAGAGCTCCCCTAGGAATGCCGCAAGCCGGGGGCCGTTGGTGCCGCTGGGACAGCGGGAGCACGCCTGGCTAGTGGCAATGTCAGCGGGCTGCTGGGCTCAGGTGCGGGGGCTCTTTCTGGAAGAGCCTGAGCTGGCCCTGCAGAGGGACTTCATATCAGGCTACACGGTCCTTCACTGGCTGGCCAAGCACGGCGACGGGCCGGGCCTGCAGGAGCTGGCAGCGGCGGCGCGGCAGGCCGGGCTGGCCCTGGACGTGGACGCCCGCTCGGGCTGCGGGTACACTCCGCTGCACCTGGCTGCCATACACGGCCACCAGCTTGTCATCAAGGTGCTGGTGCTGCAGCTGGGGTGCCAGGTGCAGGTGCGGGACGGCAGCGGGCGCCGGCCTTGGGAATACCTGGGCAGCTCCACCTCGGGGGAGATCTGGCAGCTCCTGGAGGCACCCCGCGGCACAATCATGTTCCCCACGCAGCCCCTGGCCCGCAGCGTGTCCTCTGTCGGCAAGGTCTCGCCGTCCACTGGCAGGGCAGCACTGCCTGCCTGCCTCAGGGCGCAGCTCCGCCGTGGGGCAGTGTCCCACCAATCCGGCAGCGACAGTGACTGAGACAGCTCCCTGGCATTCCCTGCCAGTGGAGACGGGACCCCGGTGGCCACTCTGCGAGAGGAAGCCACGCAGGAGAACAAAAGCTGTGAAACAGACTGAACCTATTGAAGAATGTACTTTTAAATTATTCCAATGAACTGTTGTCTGAGCCTCTCTGCCCTCCCTCCCATTTTTTGCTTTTCTACCAGTGAAAGGATGCAGTAACCCTGCTGGAACCCTCGGGAGGCAAGTTCTCTGCAGCCCACAGGGCCAGCACTCGCTGCTGGGTGCAGCCATGATAACCAGCATTAGTGGGACCATGGCTTTGGGGTGAGGCTCAAGTCTGGCCCCAGTCAGGGTAGAGCACTTGCTTTTGCTGACAGTGACAGATTGTTGTTGGTCCTGGGGTCTGCAAAACACTTGTTTACACCACCTAAATTCTGGGGAGTAGTAAAACTGCAACCCTTTTTAATCCCAGCATATTAAGGATGAGTCTCTCTTTTAAAAATGCAGCTGATCAAGATCTAGCCTTCCAGCGAGAGTCCCCAGAGAGCGACTGACTGTGGCAGAGGGCGGCAGCGCGAGAGCCCCAGTAGGGAAGGGTGGTGCTTCCCAGGCCACCTTGCCCACCAGCCCACGCCAAAAGGAATGCAGGGCAGCACCACAGCCCTGCTCCCCTCCCCAGCTGCCCGGGGCTGCCCAGCCGTACCCCCTGCTGCTCTCTCATTCCTGCACCTCCAGTTGCTCTCCTCACACCACAGGATTAGGAAGTGGTACCCGTGTTGTGGCTAGAGCCCTGTTCCCACATCTTGGGATGGAAAGCATTGAGGCAGGATTCTGTGTTGGGCAGGAAAGGAGCTGTGCTCTAGTACAGGTCCCAATCTTGCAGAGGGAAGGCAGTTTCGTAACCAGAACTGCATTTTCCCAGAGACCCCAGCCCTAAATTGCCTGTTAGGTGTTTATGTGATGGGGACAGGTGGGATTGGGAGGCCAAGTGCAGTCAGGAGATGTCCGGTGGAGTAATTCCTCAGAGTTTACAAAAAACAAGCTGTCTTTAGGAATCTCACTGGATTATGTGGGTCCTGTAATGTACTCTGCTCTCTGATTAAGCATAAATGAGCTTCTAAAGTGTAAAAAATTGCAACAAGTTAATCTTGCACCTAATCTGTCTCTCCTCTATAGAAATCCTCTATGGAGGCAGGAAGAGAGCTAAGGTACGTGAGACAGGGATCCATCACTGCCAGGTTGATGCTGCTGCTGCTGGGTGACCCCAGGTGTAGGACCAGTGAAACTGGGACTGCTGGCTCAGCCTCAGTGGGAGGCTGTGGGGCAGACCAGAGCAGTAGGTGGGACCGCTCATTCATTTCAGGCATGTGTGTGAATGCCTGCAGTTTCGGGGAGGAACGGGAACGAGGGCAGCAGAACCTGACCCTTGCATAACACGTGTGCCAGGGAATGCCTCGAGTCCTTGCTCAAGCACTAATTGAGGTCTCCGCTTTGCTTGGGGTTTGTTTGAGGGAGGAACTCCTTCCTGCAGAAGGGAAGCTACTCTGCCTGACTCTCAGGCCACAAAAGGTTGCGGCTTTTACCCAGCCTGGTTTTCTCCTTTTACAGGGGAAAGAATTCACTAAACCAAGGCAGTGTCCTGGCAATGGTCATTCCTCTCTGAGACAACACAAACTTGAACTCATAAGAAATTCAACTGTGAAGCAGCCTCAGAGCCACCAGCACGAGAACCTGGAGGGCCCCCCAGGACTCCCCACAGCAGGAGGAATCCTCTGTATGGCCCTTCCTCTTCAATCCAGCTGGGGTTTAGAGTCTAGGTCAGCACCAAGGCACAAAGTGGCTGCTGCCCGGTAAAACAATGAAGCCTTTTCCACCACATTTAGAGCCATTGCCATTATTCACATGATGCATCGGGCTCCCTTGGGAAAGGGCTCCCTAAAGCCTTCCACAAGCCCTGGCTACAAGCTCCTAAAAGCAACCTTTTGACAGGGGATATCAGGGATGCCATCAGAGCCTTTCTGTACAGGGAGCTTCACAGAAGGAGCTCCAAGTGAAAGAAGTTTGTGAGCTGACTAAAGCTGTCTGGGGGGAGCATATTTTTTCTCCAAAGACAGCTTCCAAAGAACAAGGTTTTCCCCTTTGTGTCTTCCATGCTGCTAAGCCAGCGCTACCTTGGGATTCTCATCTTACAGCCTTTCCCTGACCTTTCTCCGTGACACAAACCTAAGTGGCACTTTTTTCCCTGCACACTGTTTCAGACCTCACCTGTCATCTTTTTCAGAGCCCTTTTCTCTCCCTAGCTGTGTTGTCAGACTGCTGAATTAAATAAGTTGTGACCTAATTTTGTGATCACTGTTTGCTTGCCTATTGAGATGACACAGATAACCTGCTTTCTCCAGTTTTTAAATTACAGAGTAACTGTTAGGAAGCTCAAAACTTTCCATAGTGGATTCATTGTGCATTCACTCTGGTTTATCACTTTAGTGGTATTAGGACTGCTTACATCGCTAATACTGCACAGCTCCTACACCACACAGTCACTGCTTGGGGGGATAACCACTCTTTTAACTCCCAGAAAGCCTCATCCTCCCAAGATTTCTGGTGGTGAAATTAGCAGTGGACAGGGTGAAACCTGTGTCCAGCCCATTGTGGGAGGCAAGGTTCCCTCAGCCATGCCTGGAGGAGCCACACTGCTGCCCTGGTGCATCATAGACCCAGTCAGCCAGGAGTAATCCACCACTGGATAGAGACACATGCAGCCTGAGCATCTCCATTCCAAGTTCTCCTGATCTCCTTCCTACTTGTCAGCCTGCCTGGCCCCTTCCACACCTGTGCACGCTGCTGTTTCCTCATTGCAGCTGGACGTGGCTCCCTGCCTCACGCCCAGTCCAGGCATCTGACTTTGCACCGCCCTGAAACACAGGACACGCCATGGACTAATGCACAGCAGGACTCTGCCCTCTCGTCTCATTGCATTTGAAACACACCTCCCACCTGGCGGCTGCTGCTGATATAAAGTCCACCCCTCCGCTCTGTCATGCTTATCTCTGACCAGCTGCTTTGTCCTCCAAAGCCCATTCCCGCGGAGAGGAAGTGTGTTTCCATGCACTGGCCTTTGCCCAGCACAGGCTGTCAAACGTGAGCATTCAGAGCCTTACGAAGCTCTGGCAAAGGTAACCCCTGCTCACCCCCTCCCTGCTCCTGGGGCACATACCTTCACACCCACTCATCTGATGGCTAAAAGCAGGCAGCACAGCAGAGCTGGGTGCTCGTATGGATTCACGCCTCTGGACAAGGACCAAAGGCTGGAGCGATGGTGGGAACCCAGCTCAAACAACCCGAGAGGCTTTTGTGCGATTAAAAAGGTGTTCCTGGACAAAGCAGGTGAGCAAGAGCACAGAACATTGCAAACACAAACTAATGGCCAGGGCACCTTTTATATCACAGCACTTAATGAAGCAGAGAGAAATAGAACTTGTAGAATTAAAAAAAAAGAAAACTTGAAGAGTCCATCACACAAAACACACTTTTTTTCCTACTGTGACAAATGCCATTTGAATGAAATGGTTTACATACAACTCCACAGCGAGAGGAAAGTCTTGCACGTTTTTAGTATGTAACGAAACAACCCCAATTGCTACGAAATCCTGTTACAGCTAGAATTTCTCATGACTACATTTACTACAAGTAGCACCAGATGGCAGGTTAGCAGAGTGGGGTTTAGAATAAGAAACCCCCCCAATTAACAGTACAGCCTAAATTTTCCCCATAAATGAGAACTGTTACCCTTTCAGGGAAAAACAAATATTGTCTTTGGAAATTCAGTCACACTGGAAAGCACTAAAAGTAGAATGCTTAGTTTAGTTAAATTAATACCCCTCATCCCCATCAGGAGTCTATTTAAGCAGAGAAAATGTGTTTTACCATTAATTAAAATAAATATATTTTAGGATACCAAGGAAAGCTTGGTACAGAGGCCCTATTGTGTTAAATACCTAACGGAGCACATAGTGCAATACTTGTCTGTGAAGACACAGATGGGGGATCTTGTGGAGGCCGGTTTTCCCCTTAGAGCTGTTAATGTGACCTGGTAGAGCAAACTACTTTTTGGATAGTTTAAATAAGCCTAAGGCTCATGGTACTTTAAATCTGGATTGGATTTCAGCAAAGGCGCATAAGCTCCTCATACCTATCAGGACTTCCTTACTGTAGAGCCTGTCATAAAATATAAGCGACCCAAAATTTGTTTGTGAAACACATCTTTACACTGCTCTTAAGTTTTTTTAGCTCTGATCATACTGGAGGAAAGCACAAAACTCCTCAGGGCAGATGGGTATGATAAAGATTTCGGGTGCTTTCATTGCTATATGATAGTGTTTCATGGGCAGCTATGCTCTATGTGCTCGAAAGCCACAAGCTATTTAAAATTAATTGTTTAAGAAGTCCTAGTTTCTGTTGTGAAGGAAACACCCATCAAAACTATTGGCAAGATCCTCCACACAAGCACGTCTGCGTGGACTGGCCTCAGTTTGCATTTCTAATGCTGCCATGGCAAGCAAGGGCCAAAATCCTTCAAGATGTGTCTCAGCAGCTTCCCCTTTGCTGCGGGGCCTCTCTAAAGAGAGTTCTTGGTTTAAATATTTTCTTTTGGCCTTCCTGAGTCACAGCTCTAGAGTGAAGGAATGTTCTGATGAATTTGATACCAGAAGAGGTGTTTTATAGACTTTAACGGAGTCCAGAATATTTCAGTGCAAGTGGGAATTAGAAGAATTTGAATTGGTGCATGTCTCAGACCTGGAGTCCCACAGCAATTCCGTAGGGATGAAATAGCTTTGCTCAGCCAAGCACAGGGCAGGTGTTATTGCAGGTTGTCCAAAGTCCACCCGGGAGCTGCATGCCACTGGTAAACAGCAGAGAATGTTTAAGGGACATGGGAAGGTCTTGAGGCTCCCTTCGAGAGAGGACAAGAAGTACCTCCCAGGCCTTAATGGGGAGAGCTGTTGCTACAGGGATGCAGAGCTGTGCTCCCTCCATCCACAAACGCTGCACCCTCCTTATCTCCCCAGTGGTTCTCACACTGCCTGGTGATGGTATCTAAAGTGACCCTAGAGCAAAACAGGGAGCTGATAAGGAGAGGAGGTGATAAGGATGAGGGCAGGGTTTGTCCTCAGAGCCAGGCTGTTTGCAAGCCTGCTAGTGGCCAGGGAAGACAGCAGGGCCACGGGAGAAGCGAAGGCTGCTGCTCACTTGCAGCCTGCAGGGCTTTGGTGCAGGCTGTGCCGAGCCTGGGACAGCAGCAGTCCCTCCCCTGCACCAATGCTGGCTTCCACGTCCCTGTGACTTCACCCAGGGGAAAGCCTGCCTGTCACTGTGGACTACTTCATATCCCTGCCTGGCCATGCCAGTGCCCCGGTTCAGCCCACGTACGCGGGCTGGGTAACCAAGGTGCCACTCTGTGTGTGACCCTGGTTTGAGCTCCAAAGGTGCACTGCCTCCTGTGTCTGAGCGAGGCTGGGTCCCTTACCAGTGTCTGTGCTCGTGCCAAGTGGCATCAAGGCACCTCGAAGGCAGGAAGACCTCTGCTGGGCACGTGCTGAATATTACTGGAGTGTAAAATGCAAACACTAGCAGGGGATTAACTCTTACATAAGAAAACCTGTATAGAACAGTCCAACGATTAAGAAATAATCTTGCTGTCTTCCTTCCTTGTATTAAAATACTTAACCTGACTTTCCAGCTCTGCTTGGGTCATATCATCACTGACAAAGAATGTAAAGCCTGACTCTTGTTTTAACATACTTTTTGCTGGACGTTTATAAGCCACAAGGCTGTTACCTTGCATGGGTTCTCCCCATCCGAGTCCTGGTCACTATAGCCCACAGGCAAAGGCAAGGAATGTACCACGGCAGGAGGAGACGTGAGCTCACAGCAAGCGGAAGAACCTGGCATAACCCATCAGAAATCCCTACACCTAACGACTGGTTCCTGGAGAGGGGGCAGGAGCAGCACTGTTTCACAACACAGGGTATGTATAGATCAAAACACATCTGTTTCCACAAAAAGATGAGCCATTGCATGGCACCAGACAGAGTCCTACATCTCATTGACTAGGTGTGGCGCGAGAGTTTTAGAGGGAAAAGGGAGGAATGAAATGCTCTTGCCAAGGCAGGGAGGCTTCCAGGCAAGTGGCTTTAATAAATACTGTCTCCAGGAGGTCACTAAGCCTGGCAGTCTTGCCTGCAGGTTAAGACGCACAGATGGGCACAGTCAAGGGAAGTTGCACATTTTTCTTTGCATAAACACTAGAACTGGTTTAGTCATATGCTGAGTGGCATGCTCAGGGGGAATGCAGATGCTTGAGTTCGGGAGTTATTTGCATGTGATTTGGATTCTTTGTCTCTTTGCTTTATGAGTACCAAGTAGACAATTTAAGCAAAGATCTTGCAGCTCTG
The DNA here is from genome assembly GCA_013398955.1 of Callaeas wilsoni. Taxonomy (NCBI): domain Eukaryota; kingdom Metazoa; phylum Chordata; class Aves; order Passeriformes; family Callaeidae; genus Callaeas; species Callaeas wilsoni. The sequence continues at coordinate 8,061 of VWPU01021013.1, forward strand.
CCCTCTCCATGGTTTCTCGTTGCTGTCTCACAAGAAGCCCAAGGTTGCTGTTCCTCATGTGGCTGCCTGTTGATTTAATGTCGGGTGACTTTTTACCTGCTGCACGGTCTGTGCCGGAGATGAGCAGCAGTCAGCCACGGACCTGTATGTCCATGCAATCAGGCATGGCATCTGCAAAGCCCTACTCCTGCCTGTGGCCAAAGGGGAGGGCAGGTGCCGTGGTGCTTCCCTTGGATTTTGGTATCTTGCAGACTCTGGCAGGCGTATAGCGCTGCTTGCCCGTCCTCGGGCTGAGATCTCCCCGGTGCTGTGGCATTCCGTGCAGCCCAGCTGCCAGGCTGCTCCCTCTCTGGGGCTGAGCACACCCTGCTGCAGACTCTGGTTTGCCGTGGGAGGGCAGAGCCTCAGAGGAGACCGCCACCTCTGCTGGCTGCTGTGGTGGTGGCTGCATTAGGGCACCCAGTTGGGTTTGTGCTCTCCTGTGGGACTGAGGGTGCAGCCCTGGGCCTGAATCATGGCTGGGGAGCCTTTGCCATCGCTCACACTCTCCCAGTCCTTCCTGTCAGGTTGACAAATTCCATCTGCCCTCCCTTTTCCTTGCATCCTGCAGTGCTCAGGGCTCTGAACCACTGCCTCGTTTCACCACGCTGCGGCCAGAATTCTTTTATGAATCCAGCCAGGATCACCACAGTCTTCGAGGGGTTAGGAACAGGGTTTCTGATCTGCCCACTGTGCTTGGGAATGATGCGCTTGCTTTCCAGCAGAACTTACTGATCTGCCATTTTTAAATGTATTTCCAAATTTATGTGTGCACGTGAGTATTTCTAACTGGGGTTTTCCTCTTTACCTATCAGATGAGATGCCACGCTGTGAAATGGCCTGTCATGAATAACGGGAGACAATCAAATGACCTGCCTGCACTTGATACTTTTTTTATACTGCTGTATAAAAGCACTGCAGTCTTAAACCTGAGTGTCTGTTTGTTGCACCTCAGCAGCCAGAGAAGTTCAGAGCTGTTTTGTGAACCAAGCAGTCCTCATGACTCATGACTCATTTCGGGTAAGCCCTAAATCTGGCTGACAAATCACTGGGGGAGAAGGTGACAGGAAGGGGAAGGAACTTCACCCCACGGATCATCATTTTGAAGGCTCTTCACTATCTTGCGCTCAGAATGGACAGTGTTAATGTTCCTTCAAAAATTGTTACATTTTCAATCAGCATGTTCTTTCCAGGGCATTTTCCAAATACTTGCCGACAATTTTCTCTTGCCTAAATTTGAATTCAAGAAACTTGAGCCAGCTTAAATACAATCCCTTCTCACTGTGGGTGGCTCAAAGGAGACCAGTTCTGGCACACACATGCTTTTGCGGGAGAGAACTCCAGATGGCTCGAGTTTCTAAGCTGTATGCTGTATGTGCTATGTCAGGCTAGAAGAGAGCTCTGCTAAATCGGTCCAGCCTAAGGTTGCTGAAATGCTTTTGTGGACACTGGTCCCACCCTGTCCAAAGTCACTGTGAGGGTTTTTCCTCCACGGATCAGAGCAAAGCCCCAAAATAAGAAAGTGCTTCACATCTTTCAGTGCAAGGGAAACCTCTGCCTTGCAGGTTTTGCAGAATTAGAGCCACAGAAGGAAAATCAAGCCTTGCAATTCTAAGGTGATAATATAAAAGGACCAACAGATACGTCTGCTGTGTCCTAGATGTGTCCACTATGACAACACAGGTCCAGTCCTGTGGCCTGGAATGGGGCAAATCTTTCAGAAGAGCATCCCAGGTTACTTGGCGAAACCCCAGGAGCTTTAACTTCACGGGTGGCACGATGTGATAAAAGCTGATTTATGAAGAGGAAACGAAACAAAGGCTAGAACCCCAGCCTGGTGCAGACACCTCAGTTCAAGACGAAAGCTGCCTGGAAGGCTTGTTCCAGTGACGATCCTTTTTCACTGACACCTTGTTTCACTCACATGGGGTCCAGACCCAGCTAACCGGCTCTACTGCTAGAGCTACCCTGGGGAGGGCAATGCAGGTGCACTCCCTTTTATCCTTCCTCACCTCCTGTCCACCATGGGGACACCTTCAAGGCCTGTATGGGCTTTACTCAGTGGGATAGGGATAGGAAAATCCATAGGTCCTCATCTTCAGCCCCCCACAAGTCCCCTTGCAGCCGATCATGAGGTGCAAATCAAACCCAGATTGTCTGGGGCTAGACCACAGGAATATATAAGGCTTGGGAAGTGCTGCTATCCTGCTGCGATATCCCGGTGCAAAGTGTTCCAGGGTCTGTTCCCCACTGCAGAAGTTTGCAGTGCGGTCACAGATGTAAAGTAAACAACTGTGCTGCTAAGAAAAACGAGTACTTAAAGCTGCCGGAGCTGACAGACCTCGAGGAATCTTGGAGGGTCACTAACCCGTGGGCTCTGCCAGGAGCTCCCACTGCAGCAGCTGCTTGACTAAGGTCTCTGGTGACCTGCAAAAGGGAGGGAAAGATGGACCCGGATTCTTAATTTTAGCGTAGCAGGGACATCCAGTGAGGAGCAAATACAAACAGCTCCTTTGAGATGAGGCACTAAACTCTGAGGTGAGGTGTTTGCCACCAGCAAACTTAAAAGGTTAAGGAGGGAGGTGCCAAAGTGAAGTGAGTCCAACAAAACAAAGGCCCAGTTCTCCTGGATAGTTAACAATTCACTCTAGTTAAATCTAAACCACTGAGAGATGAGAGAAACGCAGGGATTATCAGCTTGGGTCAGTGTTAATGAGGGAAATAAAATGAGGAGACATACTTTAAATTCCAGTGACATAATCAGCAAACTCCTTTCATCACTTTGAGATAGTGCAAGAAGTTCTTTATAATTAACTTAATTTATAATTAACCTGGAATAGAGGTGTTTCCCTTTTAATGTAGGGAAAGCTGAAATCAGGAAGCCCTCAGGAAGAAAAATGCTGTAGTGATATGTGGCCATGCAACCCCAGCTGGTATCCAGCGCAGACTGGACCTTCCTGGCACAAACTTCCCTCTGAGGCACTGCTTTGGGAGCCTGAGCACCGGCAGGCTTTGGGAGGGCCTCTCACCCTCCTGCCACAGTGGACTGTGGCTCCTGAGTCACTCTGTCTTTCAAGAGCAGGCTAAAGCGTCTTCCTGGGAGTCTGGCTCTATTCCTCCGTGGTATCCAGCTGAGCCCTAGAGTTTTCCCCAAGGACAGCACGGGGCTGGAAGATACCATGGTGGTGAGAGCACTGTTTCAGCCAGCTCTGCAGAAGGATGCAGGGAAACTGTGGGCAACTAAACTCTTCAGGGGGTCATGACCACCCAAGCAAAAAGGCAGAAACTTCTCAGATGAGACAAAATAATGTGCTATGGCAGCAACAGAGAGAACCAGACATTTCAACAGTAGAAGCAGAAGACTGCTTAAGTTAAAGTCTCCAGATATTCCAAGAGAGAGAAAACAGCCTGTGAGTGTATATAGAAATACAATGTCTACATCTACTATGCTGTAACAGAATAACATTTAGGTTGTAAGAGTAATCGAGGGCCATTGCTGAGAACAGGATTCCATCCAGACGGTATTGACACAACTATTCCCTAAAGACGGTGTGAGAGAAAGATGCAGCCTTTGCCTGATGAACTGAGAAAGAACCTAACAGATACAAGAACGAATCTTCCCTAACGAAAGTGAACAAGCAAACCCCTAACTTAAAGCAAACTGTAAGCTTTCTCTCATACTAGCAAAGGGTGAGGGGTTTCTCTTGCCATTATTTTACCAGTACAATCCTTGGATTGGAGCAGTTCTTCTCCCTGCTTGGTCAGTGCCAGTGACTGACGGGCAATGGCGGAAGCAGCGGTGCCCTCCCAGGGCGGCGCACGCACAGAACTGCTGTGCTGGCCCCGGGGCTGGATGCCTTCTCCAAAGGAGGAGAAAGGCTCTACTCACTCTTTCTGCAAGAAGTGGGGGCTCTTTCTCACTGCAGCCATGAGCGACTCGGGATGTGTTAGCACCAACAACCACCCGCGCATGTGGGTTCAGTGCAAGACAAACCAGGCACAGGGACTGAAGAGCCAGCAGGTGCCGGCCTCCGCACCCGGTGTCACACCCCGGTCCTTGAGTTAGCCGGCAGCAGGGTGTGTCCTCAGACCTTCCCAAACCAGGGGAAAAAGATTTCTAATGACAGCAGTGATTAGCCAGGGATATGACTTTGCCAATGGCTAGGGTGTACTTTTTCTCGCAGGAGATTAAGAAGAGTAACACTCAGCATGCTGCACCCCTTGCTTCCGAAGCCAATCTGGGACATTTCTAGGGAGTTACAAGAAAATCAGACTGGCCAGTTCTCTGCCTTCAGCCTATGAGAACCAAGAGGTGAATGAAGAGTTGGGGCTGGGCACCCCGTACTGGGCAGGACCCTGTGCCCACAAGCAAGCCTTCGAGGCCAAGCACTGGGAGGTCAGCCTTAATTTTCCCCACAGGCAAAAATTCCTCTGTGCATCACCTCTGGATGAGCAGGAAATGACTTCTCTCCCTGCTTCTGCCAGAGCTGCCAGGCGGGTGCAACACTCTTCTCCAGAAGCATGCAGGGAGCTGTAACGCCTGAAATGGGAACACTTGCACTGTGTGTGCCCAGCTACTCCCTCTTGGGGCCTGTACTTACTGCAGCCCCTTGTAACAACCCAGGGAGGGCTTACTTGGGATCTTCTGCCCAGAGTTTCTTCTCAGAACATCCCCTGCTGGACCTGGGGTGTGAGAGTGGCTTGCACAGGGCAGTGCCTCTCCCAGGCCTTTGAAACACATCCCAACCCTCTGCCTGCTGTGGGTGCATCGGGACTGATTCCCTCCTTGCGGGAGGTGCAAGGTGTGCTTTGCCTCACCTTGTGCAGGGAGGCTGGGATCAACCCTGGTGGGGTGGGATTGGCCAGTGTGGCCTTGCTTTGCAGCCTGCCGTCCTTTACCAGCCCTCTGAAAGGAAAGGACACCCCCTGTGTCCCCTACTTTTCTCCCACTTAATCCCTAGGAAGATTGCAGGACAGTGGGGCAACTCAGCACTGAACACCTTGCTGATTTCACAGGGCTCACAACAAGGAGTGCTCTAAATGTAAAGATCAAAGGGTTTGCTGCTAAATCAACCAGGCTGCCAGTACAGAGCACTCAAGGAAAACAAACAGCGCAGTCTCCATGTGTTATTAGAAAGGTAATTCACTGTCTGAAGGGTCAGAGGAGGAAACTTCAGGCCAGAAGAGCAGCTCACATGAAACGTGCATTTCGGGAGTCAGAAGGCCCAGTACCGAAAGGAGGACAGAAGTCTCCAGGGATTTCACAGAGCTGAATGGAAAACAAATACACAAACCCAACCAACCAAACAGAATTTGCTCAACCCCTCACGCGTGCCAACGACCAGGGGAACAACTGCACAGTAACTCAGGCGCCTAAAGCCTGTCTCCAACACGTGATCCCGGCTAACATCGCTGCAGAATGGGGCTAACTTAAGGTAGAATTAGTTGGGATTTCTCCAGGCTCTCCATGGAGGGGGCTTGCCGTCAGTGGCATTTGCTACCTGCACCAGCTCTGCTCCCACGGTCAACTCCTGACTTCTGTATGGCTCCTGTGTGTGCACAGGATAGCCAGGGAGTTAGCTGGAGGTGAAAGCACGTGCGGGATTTTCCCTACAGCACCTTCGACTGAAGTCAGCATTTTGGCCTCTTTTATGCCCCCAGTCACAGGGCTGCAATCCGAGCTTGTGACTTTTTAGCTCAAACGCAGCTCAGCTTTGCTGAAATGCCACGGGAATGTTCTGAAATGGGTGTGGGGGATATCTGGGGCAAAGGATGGCATCAGGAGTCAGGATGCTGTTCCTGTAATAGCTTTAATGAAGTTCCAGCAGCCTCCTGCAGGGCAGCGTGTTTCCCACCCCAATCCAGCCATAAACTCCTGCGCTGTGTTGTGAGATGCCCTTCCAAAAGTGACCTGCAGGCAGGTACCTCGCAGGCTGGTCACGGCTCAGCCAGCAAGCAGCACACTGCGCTTGTACGGCAGCTCTCACTGAGCGTTTACAGGCAGGATTGGGAAAGCTGCGTGTCACTTCAGGCCTGAGGGAAACTGAGGCACAGAGGCTTGAGGACCCCGCTGAAGCCCATGCAAAGGTACAAGCCTATCCAGTGACACAGCCCCACAAAGCACTGCAGCCGCTGCACCTTCACCTCCCGGCCCTGCAAAGACCCTCGGGGCAGTCATGCTCGGCGCTTTGCGGGGCCGCAGGAAAGGGGAATGGCAGGCCCTGGGCACTCTCTGGGATAGTAGCCTCCTCTCCCGTCCCGCCGGCTGCACACAGCCCTGCCCGGCCTCCTCCTCCGCTAACAAAGCATTTCTTTTTTCCCTCCGGAGCCTTTTGCAACTGGAACGGAACCAGCGAGATCGTGCTACTTTTCAAAAGCCACAGCCTGAATTCTCACATCCACGCAGAGCCGCACACCACCAACCTTAACCTTTTAGGCACTGTTCAAACGCTGACACGGGCCGTACCGAGCCCTTGGCTTCCATTTAACCGCAAGCAGCGAGGATTTGTGCGCAGGGTCTCCCGCCCGTCCAGGCTCCTGGCAGGCACGAGGTTGGGCTGGGAGCGGACGTACACCCGTACCCACAGAGGCAACCACCTTGCAGCAGGAGCACGAGGACTCCCAGCCCCGATTCTAGACAGAGATCGCCGAACAAAAAGCAGCCACCTCGCTCCTAGCACAGAGCAGCACTCCGGTTCCTGGGATCGGAGCCAACAGACGTTGCATAGCAGCTAGGAGAGCTTACAGTAAGGATTTCTAGGATCACGCAGAAGCAAACAATCACTGGTTCTCAAAATGATACACAAACTGCCTACAAAGAACAGCATCAATAGCGGTCTCCCGCTGCCCCTCGTAAATGGCTGGGAAGCTCCAGCCCCAACAGCTGCGATTGATCAATCTCGTTGTTCGCCCCCCCCGATCATGTGACGGTCCTGCCCCGGTGAGTTCAGCCGCCGGAGCCGAGCGCTGCGTCACTCCGTGCTCAGGAGAAGGGGCTCGGGGCGCTCTGCCTGCCGGGGCTGGTGCTTGCAGCATGGAGAAAGTGAGTGCCACCTGCGAGCCGGGGTGCTGTGCCAAGCACGACTGGGACTGCGGCTGGGCTGCTGGTGGGTTTTGGGCGTGGTGCCAGAGGTAGGAGGAGAAGAGGATAAGCTGAGAGGAAATGCAAGGTTGATAGATGGCTGGGGGAGGAATAGTTAGGGCTGATCAGGCGTGTTTCTTCTCCTCTTCTCTAGCATGTTATCTAAGTGAGGAAGCTGAGGAATGTTTATATTCTCAAGTACTCTAAAGGTTTGGGTCCATTTGCAACTCTACAGCTTCCAGACCTTTTGTACTTTCCCCCCTTAATCTGTGTATTTTTCTTTTGTAAAAAATGCCTTTTGGGTACAGGCGTGGGTTAACTCTTAATGCAACAGGAGAGGAAAGCAGGCTGGCAGTGTATCCTAACCCACCCCTGGCGCCGCAGCTTTCCTTTCCTCGAAAGACCCCCCGGGCGCAGAGGCTGCATTCCAGAGCCGGGAGGCAGAGTTAATGCCGTGGGGATAAGCAGTTTAGTGACTCGAGGAACCCTGGCCTCAGCAGTCTGTGTGTGGGCAGAGCAGGGAGCAGGCGTGAGGGGGCCGGGTGGCAGTGCCCAAGCAAACTAACTTGCAGCTTGCCTCCCTACCTGGCCCGGCACACGGCTAAGTAGAGCTCAGTACACTGCTCCTCCTGCAGTGGGCTTGTGTGGCCAGGTTTTGGTAGCAGAGGGGGCTACCAGGGTGGCTTCTGTGAGAAGCTGCCGGAAGCTTCCCCCACGTCCGGCAGAGCCAAGGCCAGCAGGCTCCAGGATGGACACAGTGCTAGCCAAGGCTGAGCTGTGATAACACCCTGCAGCCTCTGGGGAAGGCCATGGTGAGGCAGCTGTCCCTCTGCAGCCCATGGATGTCAACAGGGAGGCAGAAATCCACCTGCAGCCCATGGAGGACTCTGTGCCAGAGCAGGGGGATGCCCAAAGAAGGCTGTGACCCCCTGGAAAGGGACCCATGTTGGAGCAGTTGGTGAAGAGCTGTAGCTCACATGGAGGACTCACACTGGAGAGGAGGGATCCACAAGGAGGGGGCAAAACTCCTCTCCTTGAGCAGTGGCAGAAATACCCTGTAATGAACTGACCGTAACCCCCATTCCCTGTCTCCCTGTGCCACTGAGGGGAAGGAGGTAGAGCCTGGCAAGGAGGGTGGGAGTGGGGGAAGGCATTTTTAAAGCCTATTTTACTTCTCATTATCCTGCTCTGATTTTAATTGGTAATAAATTCAATTAATTTCCCCAAGCTGACTTTGTGACAGTAATCAGTGAGTGACCTCTCCCCATCTTTGTTTCAGCTCATGAGCCTTTTGCTATATTTTCTCTCCTCTGTGCAGTTGTGACAGAGTGGCTTTGGTGGGTACCTGGCATCCAGCCAGGGCCAACGCACCACACCTCCTTGTCACCTTCTGCTGCTTAGGGGAGTGGCAGACCCCAGTGGCCCCTGGGACAGGCAGGTGGCCTGACTCAACCCTTCCTCTAGCACAAAACTCATGTTTGGGTCTACCAGAGCTGCTTTGTGCCCTGGCAGCCTTGCCTTGGGACAGACTAACTCCTGTCGTTTGGCCCTGCAGGGACTGGTTGTTACTCAGCTGAGTGTTGAGCCTGGTGAGTGCATCAAGGTCAAAGGGAAGATCCAGTCTGATGCCAAAGGGTGAGTGAGGTGGTGAATGGATTGATGAGGCACTGGGGGAAGCCAGAGCTCCTGCTGTGCTCAGCTGGTCAGCACTGGCGGCCCCTTTGCACTGGCTCTGTGTCCCCAGGTTTGCTGTGAATGTCGGGAAGGACAGCAACACCCTCCTGCTGCATTTCAACCCTCGCTTTGACTGTCACGGCGACGTCAACACCATCGTGTGCAATTCCAAGGAGGACGGCATGTGGGGGGAGGAGGACAGGAAGGCTGACTTTCCCTTCCAGCACGGTGACAAGATTGAGGTGAGGCCCCTGGGGTGTGTACAAGGCCCTGGCACTGAGGGGCCGAGGGCACAGCTTTGTGATGCTGCGCTGTGCCTCTGCGGTGCAGAAAGAGCAGGCATGGAAAGGGGAATGAGCCACAGGGGAAGAGTCTGGCAGCTAAGGCCAAGGAAGTGTCCAGAGCTGCGCTAAGTCAATGCCCAGCAGCTCGCGTGCGCTGAGTGCCCCGCTCTGGCCTCCTGTTGGAAGCCGTGCACCTGAGAGCAGTAATGGCACTGAGGTGAGACACACTGGGCCTGTCTCATCCCACAGCTGCTGAAGCTTCCTCCCTTTTATGCCTCTGCTGGGCAGGGCTGAGCTGCTGAGCACGGCCTTGGCAGCAGGAGCCACCTCGCCTGTGCTGCACCCAGACTGGAGGTAGTGGGGAGTGAGCAAAGCCTGGGAGCTGTGATGTGTCAGCCTTCATTCCTTCCTTCCTTCCTTCTTGTGGCTCTCTACAGATATGCATCTCCTTCGATGAAACTGAGGCAACGGTGAAGCTGCCTGAGGCGGAGTTCAAGTTCCCCAACCGTCTGGGCATGGAGAAGATTGAATACCTGGCTGTGGAGGGTGACTTCAAAGTCAAAGCCATTAAGTTCAGCTAACAGCTATAGCTTGGTTTGTTTTGTTTTCTGCCCCTGTGTAGTGGAATAAACCCAAACTTGCAATGGCTGCTTCCTCTGCTGTTTCCTGCTCTAATCTGCTTGCTCCTGTGTGTGCTACGGGGGGTGGATAAGGAGGGGATGTATATCCAACCGAAAATGGATATACCTTTTACACAACCTCCTTACACTGCAGCCTTGCAGCTGGTACTGAGTTAGACACGAGCCAGGTGAAGCATGACTGAGTGAAGCTGAGTTAGCAGTAGTTGCTCTATTCACCCTGCTGGCTACACCGAGTGGTCGTTCTCTGGTTTCTAAAGTGTAGCACTAGTCCCAAGAACAAGTGTTTTTGGGTGTTCATTGTGCCATCTCTGACCACGAAATGCTGCTCCCTGCTGGGATGGGGGACTGACAGGGAACACATGGCATGGCTTGTGCTCTTGCCAAGAGCTTTGCTTTCCCAGAATGTGCTCAGCAGTTGCGTGCGTTGCAGGCTGGCACTGGTGTACCTGAGGAGCAGGGAAGAGCAGGCAAGCTGGGTTACGGGCACTTGCTGGGGAAAAGATGTGGAATGAAAGGTGAAGCCTGACAGAAAGCTTAGGAGTGAGGTCTTGAGAGAATGCAGGCTGTGCCTGGTGCTCGGGAATTGAGGTGCTGACAGAGCCAGAGACAGAGGATCAGGTACTGGGAAGTCAGGGGCTGAGCCACTGTCAGGTATGGGGGACAAAGCCTGTGGCAGCCTGTGGGTCAGTGTCCGGAACGCTTCCCTGCTAAAGGGCAGTATCCAGCAAAGTTACCAGAGGCATTTAATCCTGAGTGCACTGAACGCAGGTCATTGCAGTTAGGCAAAGAAGGAAAAAAACCTTAGTAAAGAGTCTCTTCTGCTTACAACCTCTGTGCTCATGCAGTGCCTTGCAGTGTCTGCTACTGCTCCTTCCCCACAGCCTGCTGGTTACGCTGACCCAAGACAGGGCTGGAGCTGGGCCTGCCGTGGCACTCGAGAACCCGAAGGAAAGTAAGGAAGTCCTGCATGCTGTGTGGAACTGGGAGCCTGCACAGGTCAGCTCTGTGGCTGTGTGACCGTGCTGCCCGGTGTGGCTCAGTCGGTAACAGCCTGTGCAGGGGAGGCCTTCTTAGCCAAAAGCTGCTCCAGTGCTGGAATGTGATCCCTGCTGGCTAATCTAGGCACGGCTGCTCCTTGAACAGCTGAGCAGCTGGGCCAGCTGCTTGGGTAGGGCAATACCACTCTGTGGAGTATTTCAGTCACCCCGGGCTTTTTATGGGGCGGCTGACAGGCTGCCCTCATGTCAGCAACGCTGTCTTGCAGCAGCTGCTCGGAGCTGGGCACCCCCAGGGGAGACGGCAGGAGCAGGGCAGGGGCTTGGATAATGCAGGGTTTCATTCCTGTCCCGCATCTACGGCATCGTTTATGGGACAGGAGGCTAAGTATTTAGAGGCTCGGGTGCGTTTATTAGCGAAAGGATAAGACAAGTCTTGGTGGTGCTTTGCCTTGTCAAGTAAGACTTGGGATTTTTGTGTTTTGCAGGGTATTTGGGGTGGGGAGTTGGGGAAAAGAGAACAATTTTTGTCTTGTTTCTCCCTCTGTAACATCTCCATTGTCACATCATCAACCAGGTGCCTGACACTGAAAAAGTACAAGGCCCTGATGTAGCAGGGGCACAGGAAAGCTTACAGCTCTCCGTGTGTGTCTCTGTTCCAGGCTGCCCTGGTCAGGTGAGGTCTGTGTGTCTCAGAACTGACAAGAATAAAGCTAATCCCATCTTTTTGCCCTTAAGCTGGCAGTCCTGATTGCCAGGTAGGTTAGCCACAAGTGTTCCTGACTGCAGTGCTCAGGGTACAAACAGCACCTTCCCGCGAGGCAACCCCCCTCCTGGACTTTCCACAAGAATTAATTAGCTTATCCTGCTTTTTAGCGCTGGCAGTTACCACTCAGGAGACCATAGAAGAGAAGAAAGGGTAGGAAGGAAGCATCCCTTTGCCAGCACTTCCTGGTGCTTGAATCTTTTCTCCCATGTCCAAGAGCTATAAATAAGCCCGGTCCTCTAAGTGACACCAGTGAATGCAGAGTGCCCTGGCTGGCTCCTGGAGTGGTGACAAGGCTTTGTCTCCTGCTAGAGCCATGGGGAGAGCCAGAACTCCGTGGCCTGCTGCAGAGGAGAGGGTCACAGTGAATGGCAAAGTGACGCTTGTCCCTGCCAAGTGTGCTCTGCTGAACCACACAGGAACTCATGTCAAAATTTCTGGGAGAGCCCTGAGCCCTGCTTGCTGTGGGGAGGAGCAGAAAGCACCACAACATGGCCGAAGGGTGCAGGCTATCTTTCTTTTTTGAATTTAAATCCTGCACAGTGGGCAGTCACCGTTTTATTTCTTTACAGCATCATGGCGAGGGAAAATGAGACCTCAAAAGCCCCTGCAAAACAGCTGTGAGCCTGTGGCATTACATGGACACTTAGCTGCGTGTGAGGAGAAATTTCTTCAGTGAAACAGGCTGCCCAGAGAAGTGGTGGAGTCACCATGCCTGCAGGTATTTAGGAAAGGTGGAGATGTGGCACTTGGGGGCACAGTGGTGCATTTAGTGGTGTTAACCTAACAGCTGTACTTGACCTTAAGGGTCTTTTCTAACCTAAACAATTTTATCAACACAGATCAAGTGCTAGGTGCTTTACCTCACACCCTGGAAGATGAGAACAAATAACCACTTGTAAAAAACCGTGAGTTTGGAAGCAACACATTGGACAGGAATTAAAATCTCATGCAGGACTTAGAAGAGCAGTGAAGGCTAAGACAGACCAGCAGCTTTGTCTTCTCAGAAAATAACCTCTCCCTGAGCAGTTCACATTAACTTCACTCGACAGAAATAGGCCATCCAAGTGACTGTGGCTACACGAGCCTGTGTGTGGCACTGATTGTCACCACCTCAAAAGACCGTCCAAAGGAGACTGTGTGTTAGGGAAGCTGAGGGGCAGCCCAGGTTCTGCTGAGGCACAAGAAGCCACCAGGGTCGCTTCCCATGGAATTTACAAGCAAAACGTTGCCTGACAATTTCTTCCAAACAATACACGTACGAAATTCATCAACAAACTGTGTACAAAATCACGAGGCTAACACCAGCCAGCTCTGTGAGAGATGACTGCCATGTTCCTCCCTTGTGTCCTCAGCCCCAGTTTGAACATTTACAAACCAAAGAGAACTTCACCACTCACTTCAGTAAATCAGCCTCAAACCTTGTGCTGCGCTACCTCGTAACTCTTCTGGGGCAGCACACCAGAAACCATAACAACACCATTCGCCTTTCCCAGGGTGCGATGGAGGTCTGGGCACATGGCTGGATGCTGCTGGGGTGGGATATCCTTGGGGTCAGATGGGTACAGACCCTCTACCTGTCCAGGCTGTGGGCAGGAGCAGAGCGATGAGGGCAAGTCCTGCCATGCTGAAACCCCCATGGTGTCCACCCTTCCATCCCCACAGGCTGCCACACTCCCTTCTTTTGGAAACCAAACACCTCAGACACTCCTGCTTTCCAACAAATGGGGATATTTTCCCCTTTAAGTCCCCAATCCAGCTGCCTGCTGCCAACCTGCCCCATGAAGAGGAGAAAAAAGCATAAAAATAAAGCTTTACTCACCTTTTCTCAGCAGGCTTCAGGCTGAGGTGTGCATCCTCCTGCATGGCCTCAGGTGTGGACTCCTGTCTGGCTGCCCCCAGCGCAGCTGTCCCTCCTTAGCCCTGGTTGCCACACAGGTGTTTGCCATAAAAACACAGCAGGAGGGGCGGGCAGTGAGCCCTGCTGTAGTTTTGGGGGGTTTTTGGAGGTGTTGGTGAGGGCTGGGTGCTCAGAGCCCCTCACCACCAGGGCTCTCCTCAGCCGCCCCCTAAGATGGTGGCGGGGGGCCCTTTGTGAGGTAAAATGGTTCCCGCCAAAAACTTGGCGGGAAGAGCCACGAGAAACTGCTGCTCAGGGCCCCCTTTGTCTCCCAAAACCTCCCGTCACGGCTTCTCATATTCCAATTTTGTCCTTTCTAAGCTGCCTTGAGTCTTGTTTCTTTTTAGTGCGTTTGGTTTTTTTTTTGGTTTTTTTTTTGTTTTGTTTTTTTTTTTGGTTTTTTTTTTGTTTTGTTTTTTTTTTTGGTTTTTTTTTTGTTTTGTTTTTTTTTTTGGTTTTTTTTTTTTTTTGTTTTTTTTAAATCACAGTTTTATTTTACCTCCATAAAAGCACAAGCACCTCATGAGCAGTTTCCCCCGTATTCCATCACGCTTTCACCAGCTCGTACCCTCCCCAGCTGAATTATGTCCTTGGCTTTTTTTTTTCTTTTCCATTTCAGTTTTGAGAGTTCATTTAGTGCTAACATGGACAAGAATTTAAAAAATATAGCTGGATTTTCTCATTTGAAGTCCCCCGGCTTCTTATTGCAACCCTAGCAGAAGGCCATGGCCTCAGGCTGCAAAGCACAGAAGAAACAGCTGCCTGGCTCACATGTACTCTGTTTCCTGCATGGTGTAGGGGAAAACGAGCCCTTTTTCCTAATCCCAAAGCTGCATTGACACCCCTCTCAAGCTTGTCTGAGGGTGCTCAGCTTGGCTGGCTCCATCTTCCCGACATCTTGAAATGGGCAAGAAGACAGCAGATTCTTGCAGTGATTTTTGGCACTGACGCACACCAAGCTGCAAAAAGGCTGCCCACAGACACACATCCAGTTGCACAACACAAAGGCGCATTGTTCAGCAACACATGGATAGAAAAACCCCGTAACACACCCGAGCTGCACGACACTTGGTTCAAAGGCACGAGCAGCACTCCTGTGGGAACACAGACAAGGTGTTCCACTGTGCCACGGTCAGGACACATCCCCTCTTCAGGGGTAAAAGGGATGAACAGCTCTTATATAAACACTGGCTTGCAGGATGGCTGAATGAGGCATGGAGAAACCTGGGATGGGGTCTCTAGGTGCGCCTCAGTTTGCTCACACCGATTTAAAGCAGGGGCTTGCTGATGAAAAGCTCGCTCTGTTCCCCATTTTGCAAAGGACAGCATTTAGGTGGAGTGAGCATGGAGTGCTGTTCAGTCTGGTTCCTTGCTTCTCTTAATTACCAGCCTAAACAATCACAACAGCAGCTGAGTTGTAAAGATTATGGATAAACTGACACATAAACTGTTGTGGTGCTCTGGGTTTGACCGATTTTATAGGCAACCTTCACAAAAGATCTTGTGTGCAAACTTACAAGCAACAGACCCTGGTATGTAAACACTCTTTACGAGATTTAGTCTTGAGGAAAGCATCTGATGTGAATTCCTTGTGACTATCAATCGCCCAAGGGCACTGATGAAAAAAGGCCAGTTTTAAGTTGGATGACTAGATTTTCCTGGCGCTTGTATCACGTGCACGTTGCTAAAAGCATGTCAGGCCTTACTGAGAGCTGGCCTGCTTTGACTGGAGATAATAATTTAAGGGATGCTGACCCAGGAAAAAGGCTGTTCCTAACTAACGTGCAACTGTAATATAATGGTATTGGTTTTGTACAAGGAGATGTTACTTGGAACTGGCCCTGTGTCAGAAGTGTAACTGCTTTGTCCTTACCAGGGTTTTCCTCAGGCCACCGAAGGAGATCCGTGCTTTCCCGCTGTGCCTGTAGCCAGCTGAAGGTGGCTGTCCCACGATTCTTCAACAGTCCGTGACTTACCTGGACACAGCTCTGGAAAAGGTGCTAGACCCAGGTACCATAAACTGACTTGGGAAGGAGTCCCACCTGTTGTCACCTACAGACAGAGGCCACCCAGGCTGGCAAACAGGCCATGCTGTCATCCCTGTGGCAGGGTGGGATGTAGGGCATTCCACACCAATATCCAGACCAGGTGCTTCTGTTATAAAAACAAGGCTCACTTTCAGCAAAAATTGTCAGGCTGCTGAAAACCCCTTCTCTGAGATGTGTTTTGGGGAAGGGGTAGCACAGCACATCGTGCTCACTGTATCTGGTGTACTGGCTTTCTCCACTGCAGCCACTGCCACACAGGTTCAGCTGTAAAAATCTCATGCAGTCAGACCCAAAATGCAGATTTGTGTCAGAAAGTTTACAAGGACTGGACGGTAAGTGTAAAATTCTATCCCTGGTATTCCTGTCCCATGAAATCACGTCATCAGTCTGGAAAATTATGGGTTTCCATTATCCTCCAGTTTCATAGCCACAGAAGAAAAGCAAGGTGGAATAAAGAGCAATGAATGCACTCTCCTTTTATCCAGAGGTAAAAGAAGTAAATCTTTTTGCCTGAGAAGTAAATCTTCAAGCTTGGCTGATGCTTAATTACCTTTAAATACATATCAAGGTGTGCTTCTACCAAACTCAGTAAACCTTGCAGCTGGGACGGTGATTTTTGAACAAAACTGTGCAAAGAGAGTTCTTCTGCACTTACCACAAAAATGTGGGCTTTAATTCATTCCTCACCTGAAAATATAAGCTGTTATAAAAACATCAGTGACTATCACTTGCCTCATTAGCTGATGTTTGTGTGTACTGTGGGAGCACACGAAGGACTTGCCTCATCCACCCCAAACTTGCTGGAGGTGCTCCCCCTGAAGCCATGTGGGTTCCTGGAGTAAACAGGCAGATCCTGTTTGGACGGAACCTCTTCCTGACCTGGGGATAAACTGCAGGACTTGTCTTTTTCAGGAAAGAACTCACTAAATGGAAAACGCACAAACACCTCCCAGATCTACCACGTCTTTGTGAGTCGTTTTGGTAAGTGTAGGATGGAGGGGTGGCTCCAAAAAAAAAACCAAACCAAGAATCAAAAGTGTTTTTAAATCTAATAAACTGCACTGCAGCAGTGGGTAGGATTTTTTTTTTTAGGGCAAATGAAATGTGTTGATTGGATTGAAACAGCTCCCCCCCGCTGTTTCCCTGAAACTCTAGTCAAACCCGGGCCTATAAATCATGTCAGTAGAAACCCCTGTCACACCTCAGGGAAATCTTTCAGGCTGCAACAGAAACACACACCACAGTTATGAGTATTCAAAATAAAGACAGAGCTTCCCCCAGATTCCTGCAGTGAATTCCTTGCTTCATGCTAGCTTGGACTCCTGAGATGCAGGTTTCCATAAAAGATGTCTGAACTCCAGTCTGAGAGGATCACAGGAACCAGAAGAGGAAAAATTTGTATTTTCGTGGCCAAAAGCTCCTTTGTAAGGCCACTTAATGGTATCTTTATAATGTGTTGAAACAGGGTGAAGCTGCTTCTGGTAGCCCTTTATTATATTAAAAAACAACCACAACAACAGCAACAAAACCATGATGAGATGTTTCAAGCTACTGCATGACTATCTTTGGGGTTCCCTCTTTTTTGTTAAGGTCTTCACAAAATACAAAATTAAATGTCTTTTCTACATACAGAACAAAGTAGAATCAAGTAACTGATTAGAGTATGTACAAAAACTTACACATTCTGTCTTGTTCTTTAAAAAATATAAATATCAATAATGTTCAGTAAAATGGGTTGGTTTTATTTTTAAGGCTTCATTCTTAGATCCTTCATTATTTAATGAGGTGCCAGGAAGGCAGAAAAGGGAGGGAAGAGAGGAGGTCATGTTTTTTATTAAAGGTCATGTGTTTAATTCCTGTAAGATTCTTCCTTATCCCTGGCAGGAGGAGATTTCCCTCCACATTGATTTAAGTTTCCAGGAAGCAGAGGTGGAAGGAAAGGAAAATAAAACCTTTATTATTGCTATTTCTTTTTTTTCCTTCATTAAAATCTTGGTTTAGACCTGTCTCCGTCCGTTGTCTTTGAAGAGAACCATCTGCCACGTACTCAGATTAAAGGGACTCGGGCAGGGCTGTGTCCCAGCTGCACCTGGGACAGGTTAGAGTGAGGAAGAGGCTGCTGGAGGTGTTCTACCACCGACCCCGGAGGAGGTAGCAAGTGCTGCAGCCAGGGCAGCTGCTGCTGCTCCATCCCTGGGCGTGAAGTCCGCGGGGAGGCTTTCCATCAGGCACTTGAGCTGCTCCTGGCCCAGTTTGATTTTGTCGTCGAGCTCTCGCTGCTCTATGAGGAGCGCGGACTTCATCTTCACAAAGTGCTGGTAGTCCTGGAGCTGCTCCTCAGAGAGGTAGTTGCTCAGGATGTCCAAGACCACCCGTTCCCGACGGTCAAGGTTTTCCTTTAGCTCCCGGGCGTCTTCGTGCTGGCCAGCCAGCAGCTTCCGCTTCTCATTCAGTGAACTCTGCACACCAGAGAGAGCCCTTCAGTACCAGCAGCACCACACTCCCTGATCCCCTTTCCTTCCTCCCAGCACCACGCCTGCCACCTCCGGAGATGGCTGCTAAGTTCCCAGATGTGCAGTCAAAAGCCTGGGAGAGGAGGATGAATTCCTAATTATGGAGTGAATGTGAACCCCACTGAATGGACTCTGAATGTCCTTGCCAATGGGAGGCAGAAAGTGCTCCCATAAAGTCAGGAAATCTCGTGTAAAAGCAACAACTACCAGGAAAATCTGGTTTCAAAACCACCCCAAAAAAGTTAAAATGTGGCTGTCCCCAACACAGCTGCTTTGTGTCCAGACAAAGGCTGCAGGACCCCAGCCATTTATACAGAGATCAAGATTCCCAGGGACAATGTCTGAGCTACTGCTCCTACGCAAGCACCAAGAGCCCTGTGCTGCCCTCCTGGCAGCCCCTGGAGGTCGTTGTAAGCCCGCGGTGGTGGTGGCTGCGGCCCCACGCCCCAGGCAGGCCAGGGCTGTGCCGATACGTACCCGCTCCTCGCTGTTGGCGCTGTCCCCCAGGCTGCTCAGGACGTTCTCCACGCGGGCCAGGCGTCCCGAGAGGGAGAGCAGGAGGTTCACCACCTTATCCAGGTCGCCAATGAACATCTTGTACTTGTCAAACTCGTTGGGTTTGCACAGCGTGCTGATCAACAGCTCCACCTCCTCTCCGAGAGCATTATTCATCTTAATGTCTGCGAGCAGGCCCTCCTTGGCTTCCTTCAGGATTTCCAGTTTGTGGGTCAAGCTCCCGATGAGCTCAGCCTGTTGGAGGGGAAGCATTGCCACATTGGTTGTTACCAGCATCACCCTGCTCATATGGGTGATGACAACAAGAGGATATGGCTGCAGTACCTGAGGAGCAGGGTCAGGTCAGCAACAGCTGACAAAGAAGGGAGGAAATGGAGAAAATGCTGAAATTCCCCACCTCAGAGATAACCCGAGTAGCCTATCAGGTTGCATGAGGATATATTTGTTCAATGAACGTTTATAGAAGAGATCTCTAATCTGGTGTACCGTATTCTGATACCCAGCTACCTACAGGTGAATGTTCTTTAAAACCTCTGAGTGAAAAGAGCTGCAGCCGTATCTCCGGTGTGCTCCCCACGCCTAGCCTGAAATGCCTCGAACTGCACCAAACAAGTGCCTTGCACACAGAGGCATCAAGGAAGAGTTTACACCAAAGATGCTCTGGATTTACTCAGTGTTTGGACACAGAGCACACACCCATTCTGCAAAAACACTGACACCTATTTCCCTGCCAAAGAAAAGGAGGCCCCCAGGGTTCGGTTACTCCAGGAACAGCAGTGCTGCACATGTGCCAGAGATCCTAATTTCTGCTAGGATTTAGTGGAAAGACATATGCAAAAGCAAGTCTCTGGCCTGGGGCTTGTAATTCTTGCTTCTGTTTACTCGGAACTGAGAGCACGGCAAGCAGGAGACGCTCTCCATACAACGGGCGGGGATTCTCACTGTCTCCAGTGCATGCACTGCTGAGGCACAAACACCTGTGTGTTCATCTACTCTGCACACAAACACCGTGGGACGAAAAAAGTCAGTCATGAGGTGACCCGAAAATATTCTCTCCAGGTCCTCTTTCCATCACAACCGAGTGTCATTCCAGGCAGGAGACAGAGGAGGAAGGATTTTCAAACACTGGTCAGGCTGGGGTCACTGATTCCCAGGGAATCCCAGGTTCCCAGGCTGCTTTGGCAGCGGGGAGCACGTGGCACTGTATGGCTAGGCACCACTAGATGGAACACTTGGCATGCACTGTTCTGTGGCTGCCCTACAGCCTGCTCTCAGCTGCCACACACATGCAAAGGCTGAGCAAAATGCCAATAATATTCCCTAAAACAAACATCCACTCCCTGGAATGACCTCCACTGGCTAGCAGGGTAGTTCAGGGGAGAGGTAGCAAAGGTGGTACTAAATCTCACCTCCTAAGGGTCAACCAAAACCCCTTTATGGGCATTCTTCCCTCAGTAGCACCCAGAGACTAAACCCAGCCCTTGCCCTTCCCTGGGGCTATGATGCTAATGCCCCCTTCCAAAGAAAGATCCGATCCACACCGGTTGACTGCTGGACCAAATCCTGAGGAGCAAAAGGAAGGATCCATACTCAATGATTACAGTGCCATGGGGAAATCTCTATGGCCTGACTCCATGGGGTGGTCTAAAATTCTGGCATTAACCTCAGCAAGTGTTCAGACAGATGGAGCTGCTGGGAACTGGCAGTTGCTCCTCCCTGCTCCAGGAGATTTGCCCCACAACTGTAGCAGGAGGCTACGAGGCTCCTGGGAGTGAGGTACCTTTGTTCTGAAGGCCTAGGAGCTGGAGGGGCCTGTGATTTATGTCTGTGTTCATTGATCAGTGACTCTCCTCTGATCCCAAATGCCAGCCAACAGAGCTCCTTTCCATACTTACAGTGGAAATGAGCTTAGTTTATCCAAATGATCTTGTGGAGAAGCTGCCTTCTCAGGTAACCCCTGTGCAAATGCTCCTGCACACAGACCATGAGCAAACAGGCCGTGCTGCCTGGGCCTAATCTCTCACATTTATTTCTGGCTTTCCATGCAAACGTAACATTTGAGGCCTGGGACCTGCCCTCCGTGGTGGGCTCATGGAGCAGCACCCTTGTCTTGTTCAGTCACTCCGCACCTTTCGCCTTGGTATGAGCAGGCAGATTTTGAAGGGAATCCAAGGAATGCTATGGATGTGGCTGCCATTCCCTTTGGAGCTGGGTGCACTACAACCAGTGGCTTGGGCCAGATGATGAAAGCAGCAGGCAAAGGCCCTGGGCAAATGCTTTTGATTAGTGATCCACCTGCATATTTGTGACCCAAAATCTGTGTAGGGCCACAGAAAGAAGAGGTGGTGAACGGAAAATGAAATCTGGTCTGTGCTACTCTGTGCATGGCAGTGCGGGATGGTTTAGACTTGGAGGCAGTCACGGCTGACAGGGAGGTAGCAGGTGTGCAAGGGAGGCACAGACAGGCCACAAACACCAGCCTGTGCCCCCTGGGATCTGGGAGCTAAGCAGCATGTCTGTAATTTCCAGGTAACTAACGTGAGACCGTCACATGGGCAAATTAGAAGGCACTGCAAAAGCCCTGGAAGCAGAGCATGGAAGCCTCCAGCAAGAGCGGCAGGGGCGATTCCACAGTGAAATGTAGCCTCAGTAAGAGAGCAAAATGTGTCCTCCCCTCCTGCCTGTTCTCCTCCCTTCTAAGCCATCACATGGAGGTTGTGCTGACTGAGCTGCTGAGGTGCGTGTGGATTTCAGTGGGTCAGAGAAAAAATAAAGTGGGGGGGAAAAAGAGTAACCAATGTTTCCTTGAAGGCAGTGAGTGCAAGTGAAATGGGTAAACTGGCTTCACAGAAGAGAAAAATCCTGGAAGAAAATCTCCTGCACTCAGTGCACTCACTAGCTGGACTCTGTTCCTGTTTCCAACCCAAGCTGGCCTTGCCCAGCTTGCTCCACCTCTCCCTTTTCCCTCCTTGCTGCGGAACAGGGACTGCTCCTGACAGTCTGTACACTTAGCATTTGGCATGATCCAGGCCCGCCTCAGGGTGGTGCAAGATTGGTACTCAATTTGCAGTGAGTAATTCAGATTAACTCTCTTATACAATTTGGGTCACTCTACCGAAGCTTCACAGGCGGCCTAATCGCTCCCACGCAGTTTTGGGTACTGCCGAAAGCTGACATCAAATAGAAATGCACTTCACTTCAGGGCTTACTATTATTTCAGGAATGGGAGCAACAAACTGTGCTGTGTATTGATTTTACCTTCTTCTCATTGATGTCCAGCATCTCCTCTTCTTCACCTACTTCCTCTGGCAAGCCCTTGATTTTATTCAGCAGTTCTGCTTTGGGTGCTGAAACGCTGTAGTAAGCAGGACAGGTGACCAGGGTGACAGGAACTTCCTTTTCCTCTCTCCTACACCACAGCGAAAAAAAAGGAAGAGTTCAGTCTGAGCCCGACTTTTCCCAGTGTTCAGACACACGGTTTCCTAGCACTCCCTCTTGGGTACCTTCCCAGCGTGATTACCCACCAGACACGGCGGTTTCCTGCCATCAGGGAGTGCATGTCAGCTGCTGTCCCAGCACAGCACAGCCACTGGCTTTCACGGTGACTGGACACAGCTCTGCACAGGATCTACCTTGCTGAAGGTCAGTCAGCACAGCTCGGCTGGAAGTGGCCAGACTGACCTTCTTACCTGGCATCATGCCGTACACCTGACTTCTGGACAGTTCTCCAGCTGCCACTCGGAAGTCTCTGTCTTAAAAAACCCGCACTGGGGAATTTCGGCTGATCTTGTAATAAGTAGGTCCCCTCATCCCTCCTTCCAATTAACAAAAGAATTTGGCCTTTTGTTAATCTCTGTACCTGCCATTATTTTCATCCTGATTTTACTTTTGTATCTCTGTGCCTGTGCTTTGAACTGAACTGCTTCAGATTACTAAGGTTCAGACAGCAAAATCAATTATATCTCCAGGGATCTTTAATTTCCTGCTCTGTTCCCAAGCTCAGCATCGTTTTCTACACAGCCTGGAGAGGTGAGCTCAGAGCCCAAACAGAGAGCCCAGCTCATGGGAAAGGCCGTTTGGAAAAGCCCTGGCAGGCCTCACACCTCTGAACTGCACTCTCACCTTTAGACATGCAGAAAAATTTGGCACGGGTTGTCCTCAGAAGGGAGCAGGGAGTTCTGCCAGCCCTCACCCCAACTCAGCAGTGCTTACGTGTCATCCGCCACTGCCGTCCTGCTGGCTCGTGTCTGCGACAGCTTCCTCTTCATGTTGTTCTCCTTCAGCACGCTGCTTCCACCGGGGAAAATCCCTTCCATCAAGTCCATGGTTGTCTTCATTTTGGAATCCGGATCCAGGATATCAGCCAGAGACTTGTCTTTATGGACAATCTCTTTTGCTAGAGCCTCTGACTTAATATCCTCTGGGGTCTTGTTCTTTGCCTTCGCTAGGGGTGCTGTGCTGGTTATCCCAGAGCCCAGGCTAGCATTTTCCAATGCTGGCTCTCTGGAGTTACCTTCAGGCTGAGTTATGGGCTGGCTGTCAGTGCTCGGAGGCCTGTCAGAAGAAGCAGGGGACTGGTGCTGCTGATCCATAGCAGATGGAGAGCCAGTCCTCTCTGACGGGGTTTGCAAGATGGGCCGGTTATTTTCACCGGTGCTGGTGCCCAACCCTGTTACCTCCTTCTCGGCCAGGGCTTTGGGAAAGCTTTTGAAGCTGCTATGGACAGAAACATTCTGTGAGAAGAGGAGAAACCTACCACCCAGGACCACTGTGAACACAAGGTAAAGGCCTACAAAAAGCGAGTTTTCCTTCTCTCTCACTTGTTTTTGTATCTCGCTTCTCATTCCAATACGGAGGGTCCACAGTGTGAAGACACTGGCACCAGAATTGTTTTGTCCCTTCAGCCGGGACACTGCTGGATTGTCCTTCCAACACAGAAGGAACTAGTGAACACCAAGTCACTTTGTTTTCCGCTGGAACGCTGGGGACATTGCACCTCCCCGCGCGGCAGTGCCATCCTGAGCAGCCCCTACCCATTTGTCTTTGCCATGTTGGAAAAGCCAATCACTACTACAGGCCCGGCCAGATTCTTCCCAGATGGATATCAGAGCAGCTCCCTGGGAGTAAGGGAAGCTGTGCCGAGTTAAACCACCTGGGCACCTTGCCCAAAGTCCTATCCTTCAGGACAATTTCCCTATACAGCCTGACTGTGACATATTTGCATTGTCACTTCTTGGCAGATGGTCACCGTTTCCTAACAGCATTATTTTGTGCCAGGTCCAAAATAAATTCTGGGAAATACTAACTGTTTGGACAAATCCATCACAGATTTTCACAGCTGTCTCTCAAAATCCAGTAACTGGAAGGAGCCAGCAGCCATTCCAGCTCTGTGCTGGAGAGAGTCAGAAGCTACTGCACTGAAATCTGCAGGGAGAACCAGCCCAGGAGTGTTCCCCCATAGTCCCTTGTCCTGGGTTTTGGGGAGCACCTGTCAGTGCACCTGCTGCTGAACCCTGCTCTGGCCACATCCTTTGAGGCCGCTCTTGGCAGAGCAGCAGCGAGTCTGCCTGTCCCTGTCCCCTGACGACGTGCAAGCTCCCTGCCCGGCTGGCAGCTGGGGGGTCTCACGGCACATGGGCTCAGCCCCATCTGTCCCAGCCCTGCATATCTTACTGTATATGGCCCCGCGCCGCCCGAGCCGCCGCGCTCCAGCCCGCCCTTACCTCACGCTGGCCTCCTCTGGGAGCCGGGGGGATTTGTCTCCAGCTGCCCCAATCCCCTCAACGGGAGGGGGAGGAGGTGGGAATTCCTCTGTGCCGTCCGCAGAAGTGCAAGAGCTCAGCTTGGGAAGAGGACGGGACGGCGGTGGCGGGGAGAAGGGTGGCTGAGAAGGTGCAACAAACACCTCATCATCCTCCTCGTCCTGCAGCGACGGCGGGGGCGTGAGCTGCAGCCCCGACTCCGAGATCCGGAGCTGGGTCAAGCCCTGGGGAGAAGGAGTCTCTGGGTCGGAGGAAGTGCTGCTCTGTGTGGGCAGGGACTGCCACCTCTGGGAGGCCTTCAGCCCGGCTGCCGGAGGAGACGCTACGGCCCTTGCGTAGCTGCTGTCTTTGGCCGAATGAGCCCACGCCGCTTTTGGCCGGAGGGACCTGTGCAGCAGCCCGGCTCTCCTTCTCCACATCATCTCCTCCGTGGGAGTCTCGGGGGATCTGTCCTGGACAGCATCCAAAGGCTGTGCCTGAGTGCTCCCGTTGCCCTCAGGGGGAACAGCCTCTCGTTTGGCATGGTGCTGTCTGGGAGCCTGGCTGTCACCTGTGCTCTGGAAGTCTGAGAGAGCCTGGGCGGGTGTATTAGGGGAAGAGTGGCCAGGCCCAGAAGGAGTAAGGTTAAGGAACAAGGGTTTAAAGCCTCGCTTTTGCTCAGGATAGTGACTCCTTGCCTCTGCTGCGGTTGAGAAAAATGCAGAAGTCCTGCTATCCGGCCTGGAAAGCTCTGGGAGCTTGTGGCTCTCCGCCAGCATGGCAGGCCCGGTGACAACCTCTGTGCTGCGGAGAGGATGGGGATAGTAACTTGTGAACGCCATTTTCTCTGAGTGGCTTCTTTCTTTCTTGCTGAAAGACCTAAATACCAAGAGACAGACCACAGTAAGATTAGTAACTAACCAATGAGCAGGAAAATTTATTGTGCACCTCCGTAGTGGGCAAGTTATCAACACTATCAGAGGCCAGCATCACTGCCTGCTGGTCTAGGTGAGGTACAGATGTACTTTGAAACTGGAAATGAAATGCTGAGCCACATCCACTCCCTCTCACCATCTCCCATCATTTTCAAGTGTGTGCTACATCACACACACATGTAGCAAGCACCACAGCAGTAACTCAATGGGAAAAATATTAGGAAAACCTAACGCCCGGCTTCCTTTCCTGCTCTGCTTTCAATTTTGTTTGTTACAGATGGGGCCAGTAGCAATTGTTATAAGACAGACTATTTGACATTATCTTCCATCAAACTCCATTCTCAATTGCTTGTAATCTTAAGAATTTCAGCTCTATGGGCCAAACATTCCCATAATGTTATCTGCTCCTTTTGGAAAGGTACCATTAAAATGATTCAACTGTCTCCAAGAATAAAGCAAGGACAAAAACTATTTTAACTATGCACTATTTTGACTAAGGAGAAAATAAAAAAAAAGCTCTTGCAGCCTTGGAATCCTGTTAGAAGAATGAGCTCCCTCAGACAGGCAGGTGTGACAAACACCAAAGCCAACACATTCCAACTGCAGCGGATGTTAAGGCTGCAAAGCCAGCAGATTGAATTATTCCTTCCAGGTCTTTTAGGGTGTTCTCATGTGAGTCTGAGAAACGGCGTCTGGCCTTTGGAGTGAGGATCCTGCTTGGAATCCAGAGCCAAACCTATCTGCCTGTCTGTCTATTTAGCTGGAAAACAAACTGAGCAGTAATAACGGCACTGGCAGATGCCAGAGAAGGTGGCCTGGAACCACGAGGCCATACCATAAACCAGTAAAACACAATAAAGCTCTACTGCCAGTGCATTTTCTGTTCCTGAGATGCATTGTCAAATATTAGCCACACTGCCAATCTGTGATGATGGACACTTGGGCCCCAAATTTGTTCTCAGATGTACTGGTACAAATTAAGAATAACTCTGTCAAAGACATGGGTCGTTCCAGCTTTATTCTGGTGTGACTGAGAATAGAATTTGGCAGCCTGGGCCTGGGGGTGGGGAAACTTCCCAGACAGGCTGCTCTTGGTATTGTCTGTGGTTCCTGGACAGTAGCAGTGTGTATTCTTTTCAGATGCTCAGTGTTTGTCGGGAACGCCAGATGGTGATTCTCTAATTGAGAGATCTCTCCTACTGTGGAAGCAACTGTGGATTCTAAAACTGGTGGAGCAGTTCCTGATGTCGTGTGACACCTGGGGAGCAGAGGAAGAGCAGGTGTGACCGGACCAAGTGACTGCTGACCAAGGTTTTCCTAACTTAACCATCTGACTGTTTTCCTCCTCAAGCACGAGGGGTGGTAGGGATGGTCCCATCTCCTCTTCAGCACATGCGGCAGCTGTGTCCCAAGGAAACCTAGAAATGTAATTCCTACTGCCTGCCTTGCCTCCCTGAAGGGCCCATGCATGGCGAACACTTCTCCTATCCTTTTGTTTTATCTTTTGGGAAATCCAATTCCGAGCGAGAAGGGAAAGCTCCCATCTACCAGAAGAAATGTGCTTGCGAAGCATGCGGGATGCCTATGCTGCACAAACATCATAAAACTGTTAATAACCAATAATCTTTGTGCTGTGAAGCATGAAAATGAGAAACCTGCATTTCGTGCCCCAATAAACTTGTTTTCAGTCTGGGTGTTCAATCCCATTACTTGGAAAATAGGTTGGGGAAAGAAAAAAATAAAAGGAAGGCACAAGTAGTGATTGAGCAGTAGGATGAAATGCCATCTCTAGGAAAGAAGGAGATGCAGGAGGAACTGAAACAGCTGCACTGTTCTCTTAACAACTTTTTCTCGTGGAAAAAGTTATTCACAATCAAAGTAAACGAGTGTGTTTTAAATAATCCTACAAGGATGTGCCTGAAGGCAGACTGAGTCCCTTTAAAATAACATTTATGTGGTCTTAGGGGCAAAACCTGCCAGAAGTAAGATCCGCCAGAGTAGGAGCCTTCCTCTGCTTCCAGCTGTCACTCCCTGACCCAGAGCTGCATGGGGAAACCTTTGGAGACAGCAGTGTTAACTCCCACTGTGACCACAGAGAGGGCTGGCATTTACTGCAAGTTTGTGAGGAACAGAGCTCCTTTGTGAACAATGCTTTTAGTCCCTCTTGATGGCTTTTACTGTAATAGGAGTTAGCTGTTTGGGCACTCGGGGCTTAGGGCAAACATCTATTTATCATTTAAATGTAAATACAGCACGATCAACTTCAGTTCTCGTTAACTTCAAAACAATTCGGGGCAAAGTGGAGACTTACATAAGTCCTAAGACGTTGAGTTTTGTGCTTACACTTTTCTATTTTTAAAAACATTTCTCTCTCCCCTGTTGCTGAGCAAAACATCCTGCCTGCACGAAGGGAAGCAGCCCAAAGACCTGCTCCCAGATAAGCATGATCAAGGAAATATCCTGGGTTTAGTCCCTCGCTTTTGGGGTGGATAAGACCAGCCAGAGTGGGACATCTAGGTATTTTTTCCTTTAGGACCCTTCAGTTATGACAGCACCCAATGTGAGTGCCAACAGCAGATCACACACATTCTAGAAGTTATGTATGTGGAAATTTGCTGCACGAACATGCGCCAAGATGACACGAAGAGGACTTGATAGTAAATTAATGTCTGTAAGTGAAAGAAAAAGCTTGTAGCAACTCCTCCTAAGACTGCTGGGCACAGCACACCTGGAACTGTGTTTGTGCAGGTCTTAGCTCTAGACAATCCCTGCTGCTGGCAGGGGGATGGCCAGAGCTGGCTCTGCGGTGACAAAGGGGACACAGATGTACACCCACCTGGCTCCTGCGCTGACCACGTAGAAGGGATCCCTCACCATGGGGCCGAATTCACTGCTCTCCCTTCTCAGCAGCTCCTGGGGTACCAAGACAGCGTCAGCAGCGAGCAGAAAGCAAAACAAAATACCGAAACATGGATGAGAACGCCTTCCAAAGCCTGAGAGCAAGTCATTCCCCATGGCTATCCACTCCTTCCTATCTCTAAACAAATTCCTGCAGTGACAGCGCAACGTGATTTGTATGCAGCCTGAAAGGAACATTAAGCACTGTACACAAGGCCCTGAAAACTGAACAGTGAGTGAGGCAGAGCAGTCTGCTGCTAAACTGGAAATAAATGTTTCCCACAAAAAAATCTGAAAAGGCCAAAAGAAATCTAATAAATAATGAAAAAAAAAAATCACTCTCTTGGTTTGGCTTTGTCCCCCATGTTTATAGCTGTGGGTTTGCATTGGAGATGGATCAGAAACAAACCTCATGAAGAAAGCACTTCGTCCTATACTTTCCTTTCAAACAGACCCTATGGACTAGTGTATATGCTGGAAGTCAAGTTAGGATTTAAGAACAGGATTTTCACAAGTGCCTTGCTGCCTATGGGACTAATCCTTGTTCCACAGGTGGTTACAGCTAAATCCCTCTGGGAAACAGCCACAAGGGCTCTCCCGTCTTCAGCACCTGAATTACCTCACCCAGTGAGCAGGTCTGCAGTGCTCTTAACCCTCTTCCTCAACTTGGCTTCCAACAGGCAGAACCTCTGGTTTGGCTGCTGAATGTACAAACAATTAAAAAGGAGCCAGGAGGGGGAAATAAAGATCTCAAGAACTGCCCTGTACCTCCTGCCTGATGGAGTTGGGCGAGGAAAAATGAATTGGGGCTGCTTGTCGTCCAACCTGTCACTAAAAAGTACACTTTGGTGATTTTTGTCTCTCTAGATGTCTGGTTTTGTTGCTGCTCTGATCAGCAAGCGTGACAAAAGGTGCAGATGGGCCTGCTGCCTGCCCGGGGTGGAAAAATCCTGATGGTGGGATGAGACAGGGGTGGTTCTGGAAGTGCATGCTGGTCACCTGATATTCACAAGCTGCTTTTTAAATTCACTCTATTTAAAGACGTGGTGTGGGAGCTGAGGGCTGCTCAGGGAGGATGTGTAGAATGAAGCACACAATCAGTTGGGGAGGACAGCTTCTTCCCCCAGCCCTGGTTTGGTCCATTTGTGAGATGCTGCCCAGAGCCTCCTCTGTCACTCGACGCAGGACCACTTTGTTGCTCCTGGATAATCTGCTCCGGGCCAGGAGCGAGTGCAGGAGTAGAAGAAGATGCCCTGGATCTCAGCTGCCCTGTAAGTATGTGAGCCTCTCCAAACACTCAGCCTATTTGGGGCTAGGAGCCTGTCCACACATTTTGGTTGTTTGCTCCCTCTCTCCATGATGAATGGAGCCTGGCATGGAAATAGGGATGGGGCAGCAGAACCAGCACTGCTGTAAATCCATGCGGCTCGACCAGTTGCAGTTGCCTAAATAGGTCTGAAACGATTTCAGCCAGCTGAAGAGCTGGCCTGGGCAGTTGTTCTTTAAGAATTTAGCCTGGTTCTACTATTTACCATCAGCAGAGTCAGTCGAATTCCCCATTTGTGACATCAGTGCGATGCTCCCAACCACCAAGCAGGGGACATGGAAGGGCCAGGGTCTCTGTTCAGTTTTCTCTGTGATGTTTCCCTCCAGGGCTGGAGGCTAAACACAATGGTTATTTGGCAGTGCCTCTGCCCAGCACTTCCCAGCACTGTCAGGCACAGTGGGAGCCAAGGCAATTCCAAGCAGCCTCTAATCCTCTCTACTTTGCACCAAGAGAATGGACTGAGGCAGAACAGCAGAACACCACCTTTTCTGGTGGGACACCCCACCAGGAAGGTGCTCAGTGCTTCACTGCTGCGGCAGGTAAGGACAGGACACCTCAGATGGGATGTCCAGACCAGCAAGAGCACACCAGCACTTGCATTGAAATCCCAGCATCCCTGACACCCCTGATGCAGCCCAGCATGGAGAGAGCTGAACCCTGCCAGTGATCTTTTAATTAAGGTGCACTAAACTGCCTCAGCACGTGCTGAACCTGTCTCTAATGAATGGAGTCCTAGCCATGCCTGGACACCAGCCTGTTTTCTGACATCCCTGGTTCCGAGAGCCCCGCTCGTGGGTGCACATGATCACGTTCCCACATACCTGGTGTTTCTTATCCGCTGTGGGAGACGACCTGGAACGTACGTGCACAGGGACTGGCTGATTGTCGTACCTATCGAGCAGGTCTTCCACAGACACCGATTTCCCAGATTTCCTGGCGGTGGAGGGTGTTTCAAAGACCTGCTCCTGCTTCCTGTAGCGAGGCTGGCCCTGCATGCCCAGCGGGTCTGTCTGCGTGCCTTTGGTGAGATCCGATCTGGGTCTGTAATCCCGGCACCACTCTGGTTTGGGCCGGCTGGTGACCAGGCTGTCCTGCCGCCCTGGCACCTTCTCGTCTCCACTCGTGTCCAAGTAGTCCATCAGCCCAGGGGGAAGGGTGGAAGACACCCGTCCTGTCCTGGATATCCGCTCTATGGACTCTCTGCGGCGGTAAAGGTTCTGGTCCTGGAGGGAATTCATGCTGGAGGCGGAGGAAAGGCTCTGGCTGTCGGGGCCGCCCAGCTGCAGGTAGGAGCTGTGGGAGCGCTCCCGGAGCAGCCCGATGTCCTGTGAGGATGGCCGTCGCCCCGTTTTGCGCTCGATGTAGTCGGCCAGGGCGTTCTGCTGGAGCTGCTTGAGCTCTGGCTTGGACAGGCTGGCTGTGGAGGAAGCTTTGCCGTCCCTCTCGAAGATCTTGCGTCGGTCGGCCACCGTGTTCTCCGGGAAGACAAAATGGATGCTTTTCTTCTGGAAGGAGAAAGGCGACGGCTCCCCGTCCGAGATGCCCACCTCATTCATCTTCTCAGGCTCTGAGTAGGAGCGCTTCTTCTGCTCCGCCGTCAGCCGCTTCCGGCCCCCGATGCGCAGCACATGCTGCGTCCTGGTGTAGTCCAGGCTGGAGAAGCCTCCTTCCGTGGGCGTGATGCTGTGCCTCTCTTTGGGGGTGTGTGGGGACGCCGCCGTGCTCCTTATGCCCACGTGGGCTGAGGCAGGCCTCTGGGGCACCCTTTTGGGCGTGCTCCCGAACGGGGGGCTGATGCGGCGGAAGGAGGTGGCCCTCAGCACCCTGGACTGGGCATCTTTAATGCTGTTCCTGTAGGCCCTGTTAAACGACGCGTCCAGCTGTGACCCGTGCACATCCTGGATGTCATCCTTCCAGAGGACCTCCTTCTCAGGCTCGCCTCCCAGCTGGAACGTGCTTTTACTCCGTGGAAGCTGAGCTGCCCTTATTTGCACCTCATTTTCAGGACACGGGCTGTAGTACTCACTGGGCCTTGCCTGCTTCACTGAAGCCACCATCTGCAGCTCTACTGGGCGCCAGTCAGCCTCGTCCAGCTTCCCGTTCCTGATGGACGGGCTGGAGCCCCTGCCTGGCTCACTGGGCAGCCTGCTCCTCGTGTCCTCAGGGCTATGCACGGAGCACCTCGTGCCAGAGGGCTGGCTCGTCCTGCTTGGCCCATAGTGCTGGCCGAAGCTGGGAACGCCTGCGCTCTGGGGCCGGGGAGTGCTCTGCTCCCGCTGCTCAAACTTGTTGACCTTCTCCAGCACCGAGCACCGGGGCTTGCCAGCCTCTGGTTTGCTGTAGGGAAAGCTTTGGGTGCTGCTAGAGCTGAGCCGGCTCCTCCCGAAATCCAAGGTCTTTGGGAGCTGAGGAGAAGGGGGCTCTTTGCACTTTGGCTCAGCAGCATTGAACAGAGCCACGCTCGTGCCCTCCTCCTCCTGCCTCGTGAAGGCCTGTGGGTCCACATCGCTCCACTGCCTGTGCCCCTGTTCCCTGTGGTCCTTCTCCTCTCTGCTGCTGCTGTTCAGGAAGGACAGTTTAGTGTTCGAATAACCCTCACCTTGTTGCATCTCCCTTAGCTCGGAGCTGCTTTGCCTCCTGGAGCTCTCTGGGATGTTCTGCAAGGAAGAGAAGCCGTACTGCTTGGCCTTGCTGTGACCCCATGGGGGGCAAGCAGCAGCGTCTCTCTCGTTTACCTGTGCGTTGCCATTTTTGTCCTCCTGGACCCCAGGTGTCCCATCCTCTTTGGGCTGGTAATGGGTTTTCCTCTCACTAGCATCCCTCAGCTGGGGTTGTGGACCCTGGAAAATGTGCTTGGAGGCCTGTGTGGCACCCGTGGTCTCTCGGTGGCTGTGTGCTGCCTTGTAAAGGGGTAACGGCTCCTCCTTTCGCGACGCGGCCGGGCAGAGCTCCGGGCCTGCTGCGCTGGGAGGTTTCTGCTGGACGAGTTTGGCTTCGTGCTTTCTCTCACTGGCAGGGGGCTGGTAGAAGATGGTCGACCTGTTTGTAGTGCTTTGGTTTCCATTCTCATCCGAGCCCAGGGTGCCGCCGGCTACGGCTTTGTCGTAAGAGACCGGGAGGGCTGGGGAGTACCCACTTTCTTTGGCCAGAGCTGGGTAAAGCGTGCCGGTGCTGCTGGCGGAAGGCCGGGGCACCTGGGCGTAGTGCGGCTCTGGGGAGGGAACGGCGTAGACACCGGTGGGCAGCAGGGGCTGTCCCGGCTGGGCTGCCTGGGAATAGCTCTGCTTGGGCTTCATGGTGGGGCTGCTCTCCGGGCTCTTCTCCACCACGGTGTGCAGGTGCCCTTCTCCGAAAGGCGGTTTCAGCAGCGGCCCCTGGGACACGGAGCTGGCGAGCGGTGCCCAAGCCCCTTTCGGCTGGGTCCGGCCGGGCTTGTTGGGCTCGAGGCCGGCACCTGAGCCGGGCCTCTCGCGGTGCCTGATGGCTGCGTAGCTGTCGCTGCGAGCGGGAGGCAGGGGCGGTCCCTTGGGAGGCTGGCTCTTGCTGTCCGAGGGGCCCTGGGCTGGCTGTGCCCAGGAGGAGGCCGCGCTGTGCTGGCTGAAGGCGTGGAGCCTGCCGTGGCCGCGGCCGTCCAGGGAGGCCCGGGCATCGGCGCTGGGAAGCAGGGCCGAGGGCTTCACCTCGTACTCCTGGGAGACGCGCTGCTGGGCGTCGTACACCGTCCGCACGTAGCGGATGTCCGCCTGCCTCATCCCCTCCGGCAGCCCCCCGCGGGACTGCGCGCTGTCCGGGGAGCACGAGTGCTCCTTGCCGAACAGAGCCACGGGGTACTCGGGGATGCTGGAGTTGGTGGAGAAGGAGCTGTAGGCAGAGTCTCTCTTGCTGTGGAGGTGGGAGAGCTGGTCGATGCTGTTGGTGGATTTGGCCGGAGACAGGTGGCAAGGGTGGTAGGCAGGGGAGGAGTGGTCCAAGCTCTCCATGCTGCCCCGGGAGCTGTACTGATCGGGACTCCTCCTCAGATAGCCATGCTCGTATGCAGAGAGATCACTGGTGGAGGAGCTGGGGGACAGCAAGAGAAGAGTGAACACCAGCAGAGGAGAGGCACGACAACTTATAAGTGAGCTCAGAAGCAAGATGTTTAGTTTTGAGACGAAAACCCATATTTGGGCCTTGCTCCATCCCCTGTTTGGAGTCATCCCAGTTCACAAAGAGGAACTGCTTGACATTGCAACACATGGCTCTTATTTACCACAGAAGGGTGGGAGGGAAATACAGACAGAAAGATGGTGCATCTGTGGAGCCAGGGAGGATCAACCTCACCCAGCAAATCCATCAAAAGCCCTTGGAAAGCTGAATGAGCACCGACGCCACTGAGGAGGAGGAGGAGAGGAGCACAAGGGGCGTTCTGGGGGGAATCTAATCTCTTTCTTTTTTTCCCATTTCATTTCTTTTTATGGAGATGAAGGCTATGCCCTGGCAGGCTTCCTGGAAATTCAGCTGTCCCAAGGATAGTTTGTTTGCTGTGAGAAAACTAAGCTGACAAGAAGAGGAGAGATGTATGTGCCTGTGCCTGGAGGAAAGTGGGGTGCAACCATAGAAACAGACTGAGAATTCCCAGGAAGTCTGCAATGCCACCTCTTCTTGTAGCTTAGCAGGTGCAGGTACACCTTGGCACTTCCAAAGGGGACTCATAGCCACCAGAGAAGTGAACAAAAAAGAAGGATATTAGGGAGATCTTTCTATCCATGGGAAGGGAGCTTTTTGTGCCAGTCACAGTCCCTTTTTCACATCTCACAAGGGGCTATCATAAATTTCTGCAGTGTGCCCTGGCTAATCTCCCCTTCCAGATTCAAGCAAATACACTGAGGATTGGAGAGTGCAGCCTGAGGATTTCACTTTTCTTCCCTCTCTTCCCAGCTTCCCTTCCTCAGGTAGCACTTTCTCTAGTTCCCTGTGCAACTACACAACGTGCTGTCCTGGCAGAGCCACAGGGAAGCAGCAGGAAGGGACGGGCTGTGGCAGGGCAAGGCACAGAGCTGGAAGCTGGTGCCAGATCATGTCCCGAACAGACCCATGGGGAGAAGGCTGCTAAGGATGAGGAAAGGCAGAAGGAAGCCTGCTCACAGCAGCCCTGCAGAGAGATGCAGAGGAACACAGGCAGGAAGAGATATGGCAAATCTCAAGACAAAGCTGGTTTACTCATTTAAATGCACCACTCTATTTTGGATTCAAATAACCATCTCCCTGGCAATGCCCAGCACAGCCCTAGCCAGCTGGCCACTAGATGTTCCCCGTGCTCCTCCTCAAGCACCCGGGAGACAGAGCCATGCTGCCAAAGACTGCCAGGATCTGCCTGGGAAGCAAAGCCCCTTGGTGGGAAAGGAGTACACTCCAGCATGAGCTGTGCTGAGGCCACAGACCAACACACTTTATTTTCTGCAACCATCTCCTCACTTTCTTTAATGGTCTTTTTTCTTTCCTCTCCTCTGCCAAGGATCAGTCTTGCCTGTAGAAGGCAGTGATGTTTCAATCCCAGAGGCTATAATGGAGAGTTTGAAACCCTTCTGCCTCTCCGGGGAAAAGCTTTCAAGGGCAGAATTTAAACTTGTCCCTCCTCAAGCTGCCCTGCACGTTCAGCTATGATAGAGCTGACTCCTGCAGAAAGCCACTGCCAAATCAGGAAATCCCTCCCTGAACTCCTCACCCTGGGAGCGCTGCCGCTGATGCGCCGTTGGCTGCTCCGTTACGCTGACAGGCTCTGCTACCTACACCCTTCTCTTCCTTTTTTTTCAGTAGGCTAATTTAGACTTTGGATTTCTTTTCCTTTGCTGGGAAACAGCCATGCTGTGTTTCTGTATGGGGGCATCCACAGAAAGCTCTGGCAGCATCCTGGCAGCAGGCTCCCATCCTCGTAGGAAGGGGAATTTTTAAAGCAATTAATTTCCTAGCAGCTAATCACCTCACAGAGCACTTAAAGGAGGAAAACGCAGCCACTTTATCTGGGAAACTGAACAGGAACAGAAACCTTCCTAACTCTAATCCAAACCCTGGCTGTTTGTAAACCTGTCCAGCTGTGTGGAGGCGACTGGTACCATTCTCTTACCACACTTTTTGCCCCCTCCCTTCCCTCCACAGCTGTGCAGTGCTTACCTGGAGTGGTAGGACTGATGCCAAGGGGTGCCAAGCGTACCCTGAGATATTTGCATCATGCTGGGATCAGGTTGGTTCTCCGCGAGTTTGGTTGAATGCCAGGAGTGAGGTCGGCCTGGAGTTTCACTCCGCCTAGGTGAAAGCAGAAGGGGTTTGCACATCAGCAACAGGCCAGCTCTCCCAAGGAAGATGGATGTGAATCTAACATCACATTTTAAACTGCTCGTGCTCACTTGTGTTTCACTGCCCTGTTTTTGTCCATTCCAAGCAAGTCCCGCAGTAACCACATGTGAATGTCCCTGACGCTCCCACAACACGCTCCCGCTCGGATTTGCACAAGTGGATCACTGAATGCCACGAGGGGGTGGAAGCCTGCAAAGGGACTTTTGATCTCTCCTCGGTGCTGCTAAAAATGCAGGAGGAGACGTGACAACTGAGCGCCGGCAAATGTGTGTCCCTCGCATCCCACCCCGGCCAGACAGCTGTCCCAGGGTGTGTCCCCAGGGTGTGTCCCCAGGCACGGCTGCCCTTCGGTGCCTTCAGTCACCAGCGCCAAGGCCTGAGTCTGTCAGCCCCGAGGAAAAAAAACCCCACTGACACCTTATTTAAAGCACAGAGCGGTGCAATGGAAAGCCAAAGCAGGGAATTAGTGATCGAGTACCCTGAAGAGGCCACACAGACTCTCCTTTGCCCCAGCCTTTGGGCTTGTCCTTAATCCTCCTGCTGCTCTGCATGAGGGATCTCTCCCCTGCTCTAGCACTCACTTCCACAGCTTCTCACTCTCTCCCTGGGAGAAGGAGGAGCGGCACTGGAGCTGTGTCCTACTGAAATGTGACGGTCTGCAGGACAATTCTGACTAAATAAATGCAAGAGGAGGATATGACATATCTTTAGTCTTTCTCTCACTGAAAAATTCACAGTACAGCATGTCCTGAACAAGTCAGTACATAGATTAAAATGCCCTTAGCACACAGACACTGAGAGAGGATTCTCCCAGTACTGCCTAAGATTGGGAAAAGGAATGGTACAGCAAAGTGCAAAAAAGTTAAAGTTGTTTTTTAGGGTCAGGTCCTTTCCTAGTACCAGTTAACATCAGCACCCGCTGATGTTCTACAGCATGGAAAAGCACAGGCAGAGAGTGAGAGGCAGAGGCATTTCTCCAGCGTTTTGTGGACACAGATTTCAGAAGTGCTGGTTATTTTCTCATCGTCTGCTAAAAGAAGGAAGAAAAAGGGACATGCTTTTCCCTTTAACATCTGTTGTGGCACAATTGTCTTAAGGAAAACTGGACTGGAGGTCTGCAAAGGGTAAGCTGAACCCAACACCATTTTACCTTTACATGTGTAGGTGTGTTTAAGACAGAGCTCTTCTGTTAAGCTCCTTGCCCAGAAAACAAGGAACCTGGACACTGCCAGATGGGAAGTTGACAAAACTGTTTATTAAGAATAACCCACATTCTTGCCTTTTCCACTGCAGACATTTAAAGACTTTAAGTACTTTGGTGGAGTACAAGCCTTCAGCATCAGTTTTTGGCTCGGGAAAATGAACGATCCTGTGCAAAGCATGTTACCCCTTGGTTTGATCAGTAAGAACCGTGAGGGAGCTGTGTAGCCAATCATCTGAGCCACAGGTATTTTAAACCCTTTTGTTTGATATCCTTGTAATAATACAACACGTGGACAGCTGTGAATTTCAGTCACAAGACGCACGGTACCAGCTTACTAGCTCTGTGTGGGATAACCTTGCACCATTTCCACGCCTACCCAGTCTTGGAAATGTGGCAGATCTTGATCCATCCCAGACAAACTGGCTGAGTGATAAAACCTGCAAATGCAGCAGCTAATGCCTGACTTGAGTGAAGACAAATAAATCATTACATCTTTAACTGCTGTTACTGTGATGTAGCTAAGCTGTCTTCAACAAAACCAGGAGCAACAGGTGACACTTTGGCACAGGAGGCTGTAGGATTTAAAAATGCAGAACTGTAATAGTAACAGTAACAACAATAACAAACCAACCTCATCACCTCATCTCTTAGAGCTTCTGTGCTTTACTTGTGAAGGTGTCTGGACAACCTTATTACTGAAAAATTCTCCACTTCAAGTAATAGACAAAGTGATCCCTGTATTGTAAATGCCAAGGCTGGAAAAAGAGACTCCTGATTCCTCATGGACACCCCCAGTGATCAGATAACCTGGGCACCCAGGTCAGGCTGGCACCACAACAAACGCCTGGGAACGAAGGTACCGGGAGAAGTCAGCGGGACGCGATGCGCAGCTGGCATCTGAACAGCAGCTGTAACACAGACTGCAGACCAGATACTCCCAGTTCACACTGGAGGCTGGAAAACCAAAGGGAAAGGGATGGTCTTTAATCTCATCCAGCTGCCATCATCTGGGTGCTCCCCGTTGCTATGCTGGTCCCAGTGTTTGCAGACAGAAATGTGCCCGGCCCAGCGGAGGCTCCTCGGTGGCAGCCTGGCACACTCTGGGAGCAGTCTGGGCTGCAGGGACCACATCTCCAAGGCCCTTCACCAGGAACAGGTCTGCAGCTCTCTCTTATTAGGAAGAGAGGAAGAGCTGAGTGTGCTCTTCTCTGTAATCTCTGGAGATTATTTTTAAGTTGTGTGCAAAACAGGAATGGAACTTTACAAAGACACTTTGGCACTAACTCTGCAAATGAATCAGCATCTGAGGCTTTCTTCACAGCATAACTGAAAGGTTATCTTCTTCTCAAGGTTACAAACTAAAAACATCCAGAAAAGTGTATTCAGTCCGATTCCTGTTCTTCACATACTGTTCCTTGCCAGTTCTGGACTACACACACAACTTGAGTGCTCTGCAAGTTCCAAAGTACCTCAAGCCCGGCGTCCTTCAGGAGTGCAGCCCTTCAGTGTGAAAAGGCCCATCTTCAACCAGAGCAAACAACTCAGTTTCTTCAAATTGCCATTTGCATTTTTTCCACATCCTTGGAAAGCTAATGAGTGAAAGCCAGAGAGGGATGCTGGGGAGTTGTTTTCATAGTTCTCACATCTGTCAGAAACATCATCCAGGTGGCCGAAAGGAGAACTGTGAACAATGCTTCTTGTACCACTGACCTTGTTCTCATTTTTCTCTGTCCCCACAAGCTCCAAACCCTTCCTCAGCAGAGACGAGGAACGCTGAAGGTAAAGGCAGAGAAACCTTTCAAGGAAAGCAGAATCCACCTGCGGATCCAGGCAGGAGCAGTGGTCACCAGGACACATCTCCGTGACCTGAGGGGATGGTTCTGACTAGCAGCTGGTGTTATTATGTTCAAGGAAGATGGGACGGGGCAGAGAAGAGAACTAAGGTCACAGGGTCACTTTGCCATCACACACAACCACAATCCCTGTGGATGTGCTTTCCCCCAGCAGCTGTGCAGCCAGGTGGCTGTGTGGGAGGCTGTGGGAGCTGGAAGGGATAGGCACGGCTGGAAGGGATAGCCATGGCTGGAAGAGATGGGATAGCCATGGCTGGAAGGGATGGGATAGCCATGGCTGGAAGGGATAGGCATGGCCTAGCCCATCACGTGGGGACGTGGGAAGGGATGGGGGCCCTGCAGCACAGACCCTCCTCCTGTGGGAGAAATGAAAGATTTGGATGCAAGTGCAAAGCTTGTGCCTCCTGCATCTCATCTCAGGCACTGAGTCACAAGAAAGAAAGCCAAGAGGGCAGCTGCCCATCCTTACCACGTCATCCTCACAGCCAAGATTTCAAGCTGGTGATAATGCTAACCTAACAAAACCCACGTGGCAGGGGCACTATGTCCTGAGCCACATCCTGCACATGCAGCAGCACGATCTTTGTACGTGCAGAGATCCTGATTCCAGCAATTCACCTGTACCCTCCTTCCAGGGTGAGCGTGCACCTGCACCAACGGAAAGCAGCAACAACCATCTGAACTCTCACCGGGACAGAGCTGTCTCCAAGATGGACACAGCTAAAGGAGCGGGAGCATGACAAAGAGATATTTTCCAGACATCCGAACCTGCGGCTGCAGCCTCTCTGCCCAGCTATTAGGCAGGAGATGAAGGAAAAAGTAAAGCACTCAGAAGCCTATTAGGATTTCGACAGAGCGAGGCCACAATCTACTCAAAGCAACGTCGCTCTTAATTAAGGTTCAGTCATGGTTCTAAAAATAAGCAGAACAGACGAGGCCAATTAGAAAGGAGTCGGACCAGAATGGCGTCAGCTTGACGTGTCTTTCACTAAATCTCTCTTTTTACGCTCACAGAGCCCTTCTGGTAAATTCTGGAGCAGGAGGGATCTGGACTGAGCTCTGTCCCTTCACAATTTTGACTAAAAAGAAGGAAGACTCATTAGAAATACCTGAAGTCTATGAAATGACATTTCACATTCATGGATCTTGGCCAACAGTGTCTCCTCATCTGTAGGGGAAAGGCAGAATCATGCCAACACCCCCCATCCCTTAATGCTCAAATGAAAATTTTCTCTAAGTAAGAAATACACTGAAAAACCCTTCAATTGAGAGCACGGGGGTGAAATGTGTCAGTATTCTCAACATACTCATACCAGGACACAATCTGCTTTTCCCTGATATGTTCACTTTGCAGCTCCTAGGGGACAACTCCCCACCCAGTGAATCCCTGTGCACTATCTCACAGTTTTTAGCAGTCTTGGTCTTATACCAAAAAAAAAGAAAGAAAAACCATAAGAAAAACCCTTCAGGCCAGGTCAGGGCTCTGTCCCAGACTGGTCCAGCCTCACTGCTCCTTTCCCAGAGGTGGAGGCAGGCGTTGTGCCTGTGCGGCGTTTCCAGCTGACACGTCAGACACCATTTGTTTTTCCCCTTTGATAAGCACCACTGGGCATGTCTGGGTTCCATCAGACCAGGCCCCGAGTGCCATCTGGGAACTAGGAGACAGGTACCAATCTCCCTGAAGTCTCTCTGGGATCAGGAAGAAGGCAATCAGAGGTTTCTGCTCAGAATTCTTACCATTACCATCGCAAACTCCTTGGAAAGAACTCCCCAGGATACCACCGGGAAGAAAATCCCTGTGTGGAAGCAGAGATGACAACTCCGTATGTGGATCTAGAGACATATTTTTTTCTGCTGGCTTTTCCTGACTGAAGTGCCCTCAGCC
Organism: Callaeas wilsoni; assembly: GCA_013398955.1. Lineage (NCBI taxonomy): Eukaryota > Metazoa > Chordata > Aves > Passeriformes > Callaeidae > Callaeas > Callaeas wilsoni. The sequence continues at coordinate 48,694 of VWPU01021013.1, forward strand.
ACAGGCTGCAGATAGAGGTGCTGGGATTGCTCAGAGGTGATGGCAGCTGTGAGCAACGGGCGCTCCTTTGTTGAACTTAGGAACAGTCAAACATTGTAATTAATGACTACTGGCCCTGCAAATCACACCTCTGTGTTATCATATATCTCTGCGAACCCCCAGGCTGTCTTATCCAGGAAAGAGGCATTTATCCAGTGTCTACCAAAGGAGACAAAGAGTGAAGGGCTCAGAGCCAGGCCGTGCGCTGCGGCTCCATCTTCCCTTCACCCCAGTGCAGGGTTAACAGGCAATATTTAGATTGAGGACTTTTCCCTCCACAAAGAAAGGGTCCTACTGGCATTCCCTGACACTAACCAGACACAGGCTTCAACAGGAACAGAGGTGATGTATACAAACTTCACTCTTCTTGATTACTAGGTTCAAGGACTTTGTCCTACCGGGATCTTCTGACAGCTTTCTATTTTGAAGACAGCATTATCAAGCAACACAATAAGTGTGATTTAAATTGCAAAATGAGGACTATTTCAGATCTCTATTTTGAGAATTGCTTGCCACCAGGATAGTCCATCTGCGCTGTTCCCACAGGAGTGCAGCTTGGACATGGAGAAGCCAGGAGAGCCTTCAACCTGGTACTTAGACCATGCGTAGGTTACAATGAGGAGCAGGGGAGCACTGGGTTAAAGACTGTCTGCAACTTTCCTCTTTTTTCTGTAATTTTACTCTGTTTCCTTTGCTGGAAAAAGAGGAAAAAAGAACAGATATGGAAAAAAAGCAGCTGACTGACTAACAGTCTTTGAGAAAGACCCTATTATTCCCTCTTTTCTCCACGGATTCACATCATCTCCCAGAGCACGGGCGGAAAATCCTAGCAGCCAGAACCTGCAGTGGCTTCCCTGCCCGTGGCTCTGCAGAGCTGCACTGATTTATCCAGACTGATGAACTGAACCCACGAGCTCAATTCAAATAATTTTTTCTCATTCTTCTCCAGTCAGTAAATTAGTTAAAAAGACAGAAACTCAAGCATAGCTTAGATTCTTTCACACTCCGATATCCACCACACAGCAACTTGCAACAGGAGAGACTTGGAAACAATGGAAGGAATGCGTTTTCCTCGCCTCGTTCAGTGCTTAGGAGGAACCGGGTGGCTGGCAGCAGGAACGCTGTCTTGTGAGCCCCATTATCCAAACGGAAGGTGGACAACGAGGCATGGCAGGTAACCAAGGGGATCTGCAGGGCAAGGCTTCAGGCAGTAGCTGGGCTCTCCTCTGAGCTACAGGGCTACAAACCACAGCAACGCTCGTGAGCTCCACACCCAAGTGCTCATGTAGGAGTGACAAACGGGAGAGAAGCAGCAGGGCCTTTAGGAGGATGTGTGGAGGTACTTGCACACATTTGGGGTGTAACAGGGTGAGCCAAATGCACCCGGGAACTGCACCCACTGCCTGGGCCAAAGCAAAGGCTGCTGAGTCTGAAACACCCTCCTACAGGCACATTCTTATACATTAAAGCAGCTTCCTGTTCGTAACTAAAGCTCCAGCCCGGGTTAAACTGAGATGTGCAGACACAGCCTCCGATACTGCCGGAAAAGTAAAGCAAAACGTTGGCTCTGCACCCAAAGGCAAATTTATCCAAATGAAATGCTAAACTTTGGAGCTTCTGTGAAGATCTACTACTAAATTAACGGGCAAGAAGGATTTACAGAGGGCATACGGTGAGTGACTCATTGCTACAGGGAGGTGGTGGATGTAGGGGAGCTCCTCTCCCAGATTAGCTGTGGGTCACATACCTGGGGAAATGCAGAGTCCCACTCCTCAGTCAGAGATAAAGTTCTCCTCAATAAAATCAGCTTGAGGAGATATTTCCGCCTCTAAAATCTGCTCTATCTGAGCCAGGCAGGGTCAGCATCCATGACTGCCTACAGTGGCTAGAAGCTGGAGCATCTCCACTGAGGTCAGGGAGGTTGCTCCAGAGGTGCATCCTTGCTGGTAAGATCAGAACGGGAATTTCCCTTCTCAGCTGCTCACTCACAGTCACCGGGCCACATTTCCTCCAGCTCTAGGAAATCAGAGTAGCTTCTTGACTTCAAATAAGTCAAGGTCTGGCCCAAATGCAATGTTGCAAATAAAAGCCACTGCTTTGACTACATGGTACAAATCTCAGAAGACTGAGACACAAAAATCTATGAGGTCACCCAGATTACATCTGACTGATGTAAGAGGCTCTTGATGCCAGCAAAAGCTCTGCCTGAGTAAATGCTGTAAGATTTGGTCTTAAACTGCATGGACAAAGGAGGGGAGTCAGGCTCAGCCACAATACCAGCCAATCCAGAGCAGCTCAGGAAACTGATTTCTGAAGACATTTAAGGGTTCAAAAATGCAGACAGGTACTCAGCAGTCGTGAATGCCAAACTCCCACTAAAACTCCCAGACTCGGAAGAAGTCAGGTGATTTTGGAATGCCAGGCACCTGAAGTTGGAAGTCAGAGAAGACTTACACCACTGCTGCGGAGATATTTTGGTTCAGCATTTCTGATGACCTTTACCAGCACTGCCAAATGCTTCTGAGGAGGAATTTCAGCACCCCTTCCCCGTGAGTGCCCCTTAGGCACAATGGCAGCCAAAGGAGTAATTCTTTTCCACCCAGTCTTTGCAGATGTTGCAGGGACGGAGAAAAACACATTCTCACCTGGTCTTCAGCCTTAACTTGACTCCTGCTGCCCACGTGGCTTTGCTGGGCTGGAAGTCAGTGGTCACGCAGTCGGGGCTGAGTGGGCTGGGAGACAGCTCTGTGCATCCCTGCGCTGCATGGGTGTCCCTGTCAAAGGAGAGCAAGTACACGTAAACACCACCACGCAAAACCTCAGCCCTTTTAGCCAACGCTTCATCAGGATTCTGGGAAAGAGGGCAATGCACAGACCCAGAGGGCAAGGCAGGAGCATCAGGCTAGATTTTAGAAAATGTGAAGTACATGTCACAGAAAGCCATTTGTATCCTTGTTTTTCTCTAACTTGGCTCTGCGAGTGTCCCTCATGACCGTTTTGGAGGAGCTGCCCAATCACACGGCACACAGGAGCGAGATCAGCTCCAGCACCCACGGCACAAAACTCATTATCCTGCAGCTGCATTTGGGGACCCTAAATCCCCAAGTGTGGAGTTCAGGGCTTCCACTGTGGGATATGCTTTTCCCACACGTAACCACCTTACGAAAGCTCAGGGAATGCTCTGAACACAGAAGAAAAAAGCCAAGAAAGGTCCACACAGTGAGAGGGAGAAAGAGAAACCTGTCCTACCCCCTCTACTGATATTTCCACAAAGTCAGCAAATACACATTTACCCCGGTCCAAGTCACACACAGTGTAACCACTGCTTCAGCTCCTTCCTTCCCCCTGGAACGCTCCACTATTCTCACTTGCTCCCATTTTTAGCCCTGAAGCACAGAAGAGATTTAAAGTTTCGGCTTGCTCAAGGAACCCCCACGCTGAATAAAAGCGGGGCTGAAAGGTCCCCTGCGCCTCTCCCTGCTCTCGGCAGGCCTGGCCCGGGATAAGCTGGAATTGCCTCTTGTTGTGTGCTGAGCCCACATGCCGGCATCTGGGGCTTTGGATAGCTGAGATGGCTTGGATGCCATTCCGGTGAGAGACCGGCCGTCTTTGTGTCCGGCTGGGTCCTCCCCCGCGCTCCCTCCCCGAGCCCCCACGTGCCACGCAGGAATGTTAAGCCTCACACTGCGGATGAGATACAGCAGGGAAGCGAAGCAGCACTTTCACCTAGATTAGGGAAAGCGACTGGTCCAGAACGGCCTTTTTTTTGCTCACCCTGCTTATCTTCATCCAATTTTTCCCCCAAATCCTGCCTCGGCTGCCTTTTCTTTCCATGTGCCAAATCCCATCCTGCTTCGTCTCTGCCACTCCTCCCCTCTGAGATGATGTCAAGCCTCTGATCAAACTTGAAAGGTTCCCTTCTCTGCTCCCATTCCAGCCTCGCCATACACCAGGAGCACAACCTGCTTTATGGAAGTCCTGGGAAGTGCCAACACCCTTAAATGCTCCAATTCTCTTTGTTCACCAAGCTTACCATGAAAAATTACCAGTTTCCAGAGGAGATTTCACTGTAAGAAAGGACAGAAAGGACAGAAGGCCTGTGACAGATGAGGATTTAAAAGATTGCATATAAACAATTTATCCATACAAACAGGTCTACAATTTTGTGAGCAAAATATATTTACAGCTTCAGCGTTTGGACAACAGAGCCCTGTGCTTCCCTGCTTGTTTCCTGAAGAGCAGAGTTTGGCTCTGCCGGGCCACAGCACAGCTGTACTCCTGCAGTGAGGAAAGCTGCTCCTGCCCTCTCTCCGGCCAGCTGTCTCTGAGGGAGCCAGTGACAATATGTAGGGCTGGGAAATTGCCCCTGTGCCAACAAAAGAGTCATCAGCTCCCTGAGGAACTGATAGAAAGCAGTAGTAAGTGCCTACAGCTCCTCGGGCACCACAGCCTAGTGATCTTTCAGCACTCAGGCTCCTTTTTTTTCCTAAGAAAAACCAGCTTTTGAATCATTAAGAAAGCAAGAGACAACCCATTACTCTAAACTCTGGTGCGAGCAGAGCTTTCTGAGTAAGTCCCTTCCGAGCGTTCCCACATGGACCCACAGAGCTTGACCCTCCACGGGCAGCCCCAAGCAGAGGGAGGGAGGATAAGCAGCTTGGGTGTTCCCCCTCACAGGAGCAGCCCTGCTTGCCAGCATGCATAACTTAGGTTGGGCTTTACCTCACAGAGACAAAGACACGTTAATTAGTGTCTCCATGGGCTCTGGAGGTGCTGATGGGGGGAACAGGGAAATGCAACGGAGTTTTTCCTGAGCCTCTTAAAAAACTGTAATTGCAGAGCTCTGTGTGGCACGGCAAGCTCAGTAAGACACTGAAAACTAATCAGCCAGACTAGAAATAACAACATTAATCAGGCCCAGTGGGGAGCACAGGCGATCAGGATCCTTCCACCCGGGAAGCACACCCACGGCAGGGCCAGAGCACAGCCGGAGGGACGGTCCCCATACAGGGGTGTCCCTTGTGACAGCACGGCTGGCAGGGCAGGGAGAAGAGCTGAGGCCAGCCAGGGCTGCAGGGCTGGACACCCCCCAAACAGGACCCCAGGCCCAGCACCTGGCCTCCCCTTGCAGCCTTACCTGGCTGCTTATCCCAGAGCATCTTCTACGGCATTTCTAACTAAGGCAGCTCAGTCTAACAACCAGAAGGGTGTTAATCCCTGTGAAGACACTTCTTCCACCATAACATGGAGACAGCCGCTCTCGTGCAAAGGTGCTGAGGGCCTACCTTTCCTCTTGGCTGTCCTCACCCCTTCTCCTTGGAATGGCCCTTCTCCGAAAGCTCCAGCTGCCCCGGGACAGCTCTCCAGCTCCCTGTGGCACCACCCAGCCCGATGGGATGCTCTTAAAGCCTGGGGCTGCATTTTATTTCGGGATGCTGCAAAGGGCCTCACAATTCCATAGCTAAAAAGTATCCCTGGCAAGGAGGGGCCTGCAGTTGTTCCTTTTGTTACCCTGCTGATTCTAAAGCTCTCAAGTGGGAGACAGGAAACCCAGCACACACAGTCTATTTAAAACTCCTTTACCTCCCACCTGAGGCTGGCAGCTGCCTCTGAAATCCTTCCTTTTCTGCAAAGTTCGTGTTTAATTATGAATTGTTATTTATACTTGCTGCTTCCATGGTGCCTTTGGTATTTAATACCACACATGTCCATGAGTACACTCTGCTCAGCTTTTCCCTCATCTAAAAATATGGTCTGCTTGGATTTTTTCCTTGCTGCTTGCTTGACAGTGAAAGAATACAGTGCTAGAGATTTAGGGCTTTTTTCAAGGAAAACCTCCCTCAGAAGTTGCAGTGCCCTCTCCAGAAGAAAGGCAGCACCTCCTGACCCCACATCCATCTCTCCCCACACAGCCAGCACGGCCTTTCCACAGCAGGCATCTGTGAAACTCTCCCTACTTTTCACCACCTTCTTCAGAGCTCTTTGAGAACTCATGGGTGGCCTTATTTTATATTAATCAACTCCCTACAAGACTGGTCTGCCAGTTGCTGCCATCTGATGTCTCACAGCCCTCCTGAGCTGCCACAAGCCTTGCACAACTTGGCTGCTGTTTTAGGGAGATCCTTTGCCTCTGAGCAGGGCCGACTCTGAGCTCCTCTGGCCACCTTATCTGCCTCCGGTGCTGACCTCCCGTCACCTGCGTGCTTGGAAGGATTCACAGCACTTATCTTAACCTTTTGGGCTCCTGGCTCTTCTTCCTCACTTTCTGCAGTCTTCCTTATCCTTATTTACAACCCTCACATTCCAAAACAGATTGGTTTTCTAAAGCCAGCCTGGACAGAAAGTGTGGGTGGGTGCCTCTGCCCAGCAGCTCTCTCAGCAATTATCTGAGTCTGCAGAGATCATATTCTTAATTAATTAAACTCCATGTTTCATAACAATAGTTCCCTGAGTAATGGCAGCAGCATAAATCACTGCTCTCACTGAGGAAATGATGCAGTGCAAGCTCAGCTGCCTGGCTGTAATTCCTGAAGAGGAGACAGATATTTTGCACGGGGAAGCGGCACAAGCCCAACTTCGGAAGCTTTGTCTGCTCACAGCATTTCTTTTCCAGGACAACAGCATTACAGTTCTTGTGGCTGCACTAGCATCCTGTACTCTCGGCTTAGCTGCCTGTAGTTGCAGGGGTGAATATAGGATATGCCTGAGATCAGCCATAAACAGCACCTGGAACTATGTCTAGAAACTATTAACTTTTTTAAAAAAAATTTTCAGAATAGGTATTTTTCAATGGTACCACCTCTTGAAGCCATGATTACTGAGTTTAAACCAACACCTGGTTTGCTGCCACAGTAAGTCCCAGAGGATCTGATTCCCGTATGTTAACAAGTTTAGTGATTTTTAATATCTTGTTACCTCTAAATCCAGTGTTGTTCCAGAAGAGAGGATGGAGACTAAATTCTCATTTTTAAATCATTTGGGATCAACAGGAGTATTTGTAACCACAGACAGAATTAAAAGCTATCCTAGAAAAAGAGGTGCTCACACAATGATGTTCCTGAAACCGAGATGAAAGCAAGGAACTCTTCCCCTGACTTCTACAGCTATTTGTAGGCATTTCCTGATATTTTTCCCTTTGTCTTAAATCAGAACCTAAGAGGAAACCCCCCTCCACTACAGAAACAGCCAACGGCACATCACAGACACAAAAATACAGAGAAGCAGCAACGAAGCCGAACTGGGCTCCGACAGGCAGGAAGGAGCCAGAGGAGTTAACGCTGCTGGTTTAGCCTCATAGCACCCCACGTTACACAATGTCACAGCTGAGATCCCCAGCTCAGCCCAGTGACATAAGGAGAGCTGGGCAGCTTCACCTCTGGCTATCCTCATCCTGCAGGCAAGCTCTCAGCAGCTGATGAGCCGGAATGACGTCTCCTTGGGAATGCAAACACTGCCACCACCTCCACGGCAGTCCCCCATCTCCTGGCAAAGAGCAAGCCCGCCTGTCTCCTCCACGCTGTCAGGGAGAGGGATGCAGAGGGAGGGAGAGACCACACTCATTCCAGGCACCAACCTTGCCTGTGGCCATCCTGCTTGGCAGATCCTCTCACTGCGCCTGAAGTGAAAAGATTGGATTGCTTACGTATTTCTTAGTTTGTTACCACCTGCGGCTGGTCCGGAAATAGCCTGTAATCCACATCTCTGTCACGCTCCCAGAATCTCCTTCAGCTGCACTGGAAGTGCCCCGTGTGTCAGAGCACAAAGGCCCAGGTGCTCTCCCGGTAGCAGCAAGGCCAGCACAGGTCTGGTACTCTGTGCTCGCGGGACCCCCGAGCCATGCCAAGACCAGCAGGAAACACGTGGACAAAACAACTTTTTCTTGAAAAAAAATTTGTCAACTGCACTGTAACCTCTCAAACTAATCTCTAAAACTTTTGCTGGAAAAAGTCTCAGTCCCTGGGTAAAACCTCTTGCTTGTGACTTAGAACATTCACCTGAGATGGGAAACAGCCAGGTTTCCCAGAGTCTTAATAAGGCACGTGAGGAAGTCAAGGCTAGTTCATGGATCCAAAACGCAACAGGCTCCACCTATGTAACTCCTGGAAGCACATTTTCATCCTAAGCAACCAAGACACAGTCTGAAATCTCAATAAGGCTCATTGAGCACATGAATCTCGGGACTGAATTAGACAATCTTCCCAGAGATGTGCAGCAAGATCCAAGTTCTCAAGCAGAAACAACAATATCCATGTCTAGGATTCAGATGGGTCAGTAAAGCTCAGGGGAAAAAAACCCCACGCAACCCAAACCTATTCACAGTGCTGCTGGCTGCTGCTTCTAAGAAACAGGACTACTTACTGCACATTTTCTGTACACATCACAGGCACATCCACCCTGATATCTGGTAAGACAGGATTACTAGAGCTGATCTTCGCGCCATAAGCCAATCAACAAAAGCGAAAAGAAGAATTTTTCCAGGAACAGTGCAGAGGGGCTTGTGCTTTCCTACCTGCACAGGCCATTGCTTGAAGGCAAATGAAAGAGATCACAAGATGGCGAATTTTAGATGGATACATCCCCCATTCAAGGACCCATCACTTTCAGTCTAATGGCTCCTACGTGGAGATTCTGAGCACGCAGAATTTCAGGGCAAAGCAACAGAGGCTGAGAAGTCTTCTGGAATTAATCCAGACTCACAGCCTTCCTTCTCAGAGGGCTCTTCACGCAGGCGACTCCAACTTAAACAACCTCAATGAGCGCTGACCTTCAGGTCCACTGAGAAAAAATCTGGAGAAAGGAGACCACGTTTTCCCCATGCAACACTGTCTAGTCCTACTTGTCCAGCATTTTTCTGGCTTCCCCTTTTCTCTGGGATTGGATGGGTTTTAGTTGACCTGACCTCAATCCCACAATCTGGCCGCGCTGTGTTTGCACAGCCCCACACAAACCAGCTGCTCTGGCGCCGTACCTGTTTGCAAGCAGAGAGCTGAAAGGAGCCCTGGCATTCATTTGGGTTCCTCACTTCATTGGCCAAGGGATCTTTGAGAAAATGAACTCCTTCTTTGTCTGGGAGAGAGCCCTAATCCCCGTTTTGCCCTGGAGGATTACTGGGTACTTAGAAAGGCACTCACATGCACATTTTTGGTTGGTGCCAGCTGCATTTGGGCCCACAATATGCAGCGTTCCCTTTGGTCTTTAGCTTGGACAATAAGCATTCCACTGCATCCAGACCTCGACCCGGAGACTGCCACCCTTTTAAAGGCACCCTAAATCCACGCTTTCTGAATTGGGGGCCTTCCCTGCTTTGCATGAGCAGTTGGCCCTCGGAGGCAGCTGGGCACGCAGCCCCGCAGCCCACAGTCCTTTCTTGTGCTGCCCAGCCGGCGTCGGAGCGCACAGCTCCCTGCACGGCCCTGCCAAAACGACCTGGATCCTGGCTGGAAGGAAGAACCTGTAGGGCTCAGGCATTAGCTTTTATCCCTAGTGAATTCCTGGCTTTTTGTAATAGAGGTTTACGGTTATACTCTATCACAGCTTGCCGTTTGTGCCCCAGTACCACCCAGAGAGCCTGTTCCCAAAGTGTGCTCTGTGCGGCTCTGGCCCAAACCTTCCAAGGACTGTGGCTTCATTCTCTAAATTCTAATACGGGATGAAGTTCAATGGAAGCAAAGGACTCTAAATCAGTACTGACTTGAGCAGCACTTTGCCTGCTCAGGGGAGATCTCACCTTCTCAGGAGGAGACAATCGAGAGGTGACAACTGTCCTGGTCTGTCAAAAAAGGGGCGTGCGATCCATCCTGCACCTCACCTCTACCTGCAAGCGAAATGGTTTCCTGCACCTTGCGCTCAGAGAGCTTTAACCCCCTCAAAAAACAGATCTACCTACTTGTGTCAAGATAGGAGTAAAACTACAGAGAAATGATGTTTTCATTCTTTTCTACTCCACACCTAACAGGACTATCCTATATACTTGCTCTTGACTATTACCAAGCATCTCCTGAGATTTTTCAGAGACGCCTCTGGGGACACGGTGGGATCAGCTTGGGGAATCACAGCATCCCCTCTCCTCATGGGCTGTTCAGGACCAGGAGGCTGTGAGAAACAATCCTTCAGACCCGGCCATAAAAGACTGGGATCGGCTCTCTCTGTGGTGCACCAGATCTGTCAGGCAGAGGTGCCTGAGATGAAGATGATGCATGGCAGCGCTCAGGCAAGCAGGAGGGTCCTTGCCACACCTTCCCTGAAAGGACCAGGGCCACCACACACAGGTAAATCAGCATCCTGACAGCTTCTGGGGTATCCCCACACTGGATCTAAAGCCCTTCTGTATCAATGATAACATTTAACTTCTCTTACATTACGCACACCAAAGCACGAGCCGGCTCTAAAGGACAAGTGTAAATGAAACATAAAATGTAACTGCAGCTCCTACAAAGAAAAGTAGCCACAAGGAGGAGGGTAAAGTCATACTTAAAAGGATTAGTTTCCATTTTAGGATTTGGGAATTAAAATGATTCCATAGGAAAAGCCTACGAGCCCTCCACGCTGAAAGAATAGTTATGTTCACAGCAAGAGATGCAATAAGCAGAAGGTATTTCTCCACAATTACTCTTTACACTCACCCTTCAGAACAGCGATGTTTTCCAGCTGCAAAAGGGCCATCCTGTGGGGGGGTCTGAATGTCAGGCAAGACGTGTCCCACCTGGGACCTGGCCAGAGGGTGCAGACCTGAGACCCGAAAGGCAAGCCCAGCCCTCACTGGGAAACCTTTCCCCCAGCAGCTTGGAGCTGGGACCAGGCTGGTGCAGATCCTAATATGTTCCATACAAACCAAACTAGGTCAGTTCAGACCAACAATTTAAATGGTTTAAAGCTAAAGATTAAGGGAGTGCTTACAGGAACTGTTCCAGTGGCAGATGGATGAGGTCTCTGGCGCTATGAGCAAGTGGGGCATTAATCTCTTCCACCAGCACAGCTGGATCTCTCTTCCTCACCTGCACTGGCCACACCTTGCACTTTAAGGAACACACCCTGAAATTTTAGCCCAGCAGCTCTCCTATGGAAATATGGATGTTACCAAAGTGCTGCAACGGTGGCTCAGCTGCTTTCTGGAAACTGGTCTCAATGATTTGTACCAATGGAGTGACAATCTGAGCATCTCTTCAGAGGGGGCAGAAGAAAGCCTCATACTCACATTTGTCACAGGCACGGTGGACACCCATCACCAAGCACTCAGGTCTGCAGCTGAGCTGTCTCTCAGCTCTCTCCAACCTGATTATTTGCAGTGCTTCCTGGTATTCCAGATTTTAATTGCAGTAACTTGAGGGGTGGAGTGTACAGGTCTAAATCACCTTTACAGGTGTAGCAATGCCTAATCCCCAGAATATGAGCTACTCCTTATGAGCTGCTTCTCCATCCCACACGCCAACCTCTTCCTGGACAAATTCCTGAACACCTTACTCAACGCAGCATTCCATTTACTTCCTGGGGATTTCAGCAGGAGATTTGCCCAAGTAAGAAGCGATGACAGATTGAGTAAGGACATGAGGACTTGGCCAGCTCAGTGAGAGAGACCAAGGCAAGTGACAGAAATGCTGGCTGCTAAGCTAATAAATACCTGTTTGTCACTCAAAATATTTTTAGCATCTGCCAGTCGGGCAGAGATGAGCTTGGAAAAGGATGAGGGCTGCAACCGTGAAAAGGAACATGAGACAGGAACCCTTGGCCGCTCTTGCCTGGTCCTATGCCTCAGTGCATCCCCATGGCTCTCACACAAACCACCCCAAAGGGGAAAGTGGCCTTCCTGACTCCAGTCCCCCCCAGCAAGGAGGCCATTTTAACAGCATTAGGAGTTGTCTGCCGTCCTCCTGCTGAGAAGATACCACAGGCATCTCTCCTGTACACAGCCCTGCGTGTGGGACCTCTTCCATGCGCCCTGCCAGCAGGAAAACTCTTCCCCTTCACCTTGTCTACTGCATTTTGGTCTGATGATCCTGAGTCCAGACCTGAATCATTCCTTGAGCTTGAAGCAAGATCTGAAGCTGGGTCTTGGGATGTTTTCTGCAAGCACTGCAGGGCTGCATTAGCACCTGCAGAGGCTGTGGGAATCTCACCTGGATGAGGTCGGGTATTCCCCAGTGATGCTGCCCTCCAGTACCACTGAGGTGAATCACCCCCAGAAAGAGTCGAGAGAAATTCCACTACAGCTTTGACTTCCAGGGAAAAGTCTCAGATCCTCCTGGGTTTCCAGGAACATGAAGGTGCCGCTCTGTGGAAGTGAAACCTTTCACAGTTCTTGGGAAACCCAGAAAACCCCACTTAGCCTAAATGCCTATCAGCTTTTAATGGGACTTTCCTCACTTTGGACACATCTTAAAACATCACCCCAAACACACTGAAACAGCATGAGCTGCATTTCCTTGGAACGGCCGCCCCCGAGCACATTAAGGAAGCAGGGAGGAGAGGAGCACCCACAACAGTGCCGAGTGGCAGTGTGACCTGAGGCCTCCACAGCAGTTATAGGTTAACAAGACATCAAAAACTCTTCTTCCCCAGTGGCAACAGCAGCACCCTCTCAAAAGAAGCCACACCTTCGCTAGGGACACGCAGTGATTTGGAGTCACAGCCTGGAAATCTCTGCATGTCAACAGGGAAAAGGGGAGCGATACGTACCCTCACTCCCGGCCTCTCCTCGTACGCAGTACACGCTGTGACCGTCGTCATTACCAACACCCTCCCAAAATGAAGCCTTGGTGGAGCCAGTCCCAACCACAAATTGAGTCACAAGTGCCAAACTCACTCGGAGAGAAAGCAGCAAATCCAAGTCCTATTAAGCAGCCATCAGTGTCAATATTTTTTCCTCACAAATCAGGGACAAGTGACCTAATAAACGGTGTCAGACTGAGCCAGGTGAGATGGAAGAGAATAGACAGACTTGTGAAAAGGACATGACATTAATCAGCATCAGCCCTGCAAACTCCTTGACAGAAACAAGGTAGTAAACTCAGTAGCCACTTAGAAACTAAGCTTCCTTTTTGCTTCGACAGCGATAGCCCCCGGTTTCCAGCCTGGAGGTTTGGCATCCTTCACAACAGAGACGTCGGCTTCCATAAAACCTTTCCCTTTTAATCCACCTCTCAACACACACCTCCCTCTAGTCTGGCTTTACTACTCCCTTCCCAACACGGAGCAGATCCATCTTGAGGTCTGGCCTGCAGGGAATTAAACACTCTAGCCAGCACGGAGTGAGTGGGCTCCCAGACAAACAATGTCTGCACAGGAAGACAAACAAATCAAACCATGATTTCACAAGGCAAACTCCTTGGCTGCAAGAGTCACTTCAAACATCCCAGTTCTCCTTCTCCCTGTGGATCATTCCTGCCCCTGGGGGGTGGTATATGCCATTTGCTTCTCCCTAGCCTGGATGGGAAAACACAGCATTGGACACGCTCCAGGCTTGGTATTTCCATCAGGACTGTAGCTGAGTTTTTAGAGCTGTGCCTTACTATAGCACATATTTGCTCCCATCTATCCAGGGAAATTTAAGCTGCCGTAGTGTGACAAGGATGCAGCCATCGTGCACGAGGACCCTGTCTCCACTATAACTGTACTGGCCACCAGTTATCATCACATACTTTGCTTAAATTAGGCTGAAATGGAGTCTGTCTCCAGTCTCCAGCCCAGCGCCCGTTTGTAACTGCAAAGGAATCTGCGCCCTCCGCAGTACACGAGACGGGATCAGGTCGCTGCTGGAAAACACTTGGCCTGGCTATTTTTATTGTCTCCCTGAATACTTTTCTTCAACACCGTTTTGAGTTGCTGAAAGAATAGTAAAAATGAGATTTAAAAAAAAATAACAGACACACTGATAATCCATAGGAACCGTGTCCTTTTAACTTTTGGATGTTTCTCAAATCTCTGCCCTTGTCGCCAGGATGCTGAAGGCATTGTGAAGGCACAGCATGATGAAATCTAATCAGGGTGAAGTGGGCTGGTTTCATTTCCATCAGATTCCTCTTTCAAAGGCATAAATTTACCCTTCTGATCCCAGCCTCTAGAACTGAGCCAATACAGCAGTTACTGCTACATCAAAATCCCCTTCCCTCGCGAACAACTGATGACTGAAATTCCTCATGCTTCTTTAAACCCAAGGACCTTGCCACTAATTCGAGCCCTGGTGCAACTCAAATGTAAGGGATTAGAGAAGTGGCTCTCATCTGAACACAGGCAAGCATGCAGCAAGGCAGCACGTCAAGGGTAGCCAAGCTTTTCATTCCAGTTAAACTTGAGAACAACCCCCTAAATCACGGTTTCAAACACACAGGTTTTCTTTCCCACTGATGTGAGCACCTGATACTCTCGGAGTAGTGTGGCTACAGCCTGATCCTGCTGACCATGAGCCATTCTCTACTCCCACATACATTAAAGTCCAGCAGCTTGCCAGCGCCAGCCACAGTCACTCCGGGCCTGAACAAATGTTAGCCAAGTGGGAATCACACAGGGCATTATAAAACACCCTGTTTGATGTCATATCCTCCTGATTTATTTACTTACACTGCTGCTGGGGTGAAGAAGCCCAGGGATGGGATGGACCAGGCCCCACTGTACCAGCTGTTCTGCAAACACCAAGTGAAGGACGACTGCTCACCCAGAGGGCTGACCATTAAAGCAGGGTCCACCCTAACCAAACAAATGCAGCAAGGATGTTTTTCCTATCACTGCTGTTCCCTCAGCAGTGTTCCTGAGTCCATCTGCTCACCAATGCCAGCTGCATCCTCCTGCTAGAGCGCAGCTTTTCTCCCATTGCTGCCAAGAGCTAGGATACTCTATAAAGGGAGAAGGGCTCTACATCACTCTGCTTTTATTCTCATAAAAAATCTGTTCAGGCCTACTGAACACAGGGGCATTTGTGGAGGCCCCTGGCTGCTGCAGGAGCAACCATGGCTTGCCCACCTCCCAGAGGCAGGGCTCCCACGTGCACAGCAGCAGCTCTCTCTGCAAAGCAATGCCGAGTAGGCTGCAGCTGGCCTTGTATGTCGTTATTGCCTTTTGAGCAATGTTTCACAGTTAAACTTCTGGCATACTGACCTCTGGAAGATAAGCCTCTGTGATTATTAAATGAACTTTCCCTTAAAATTTACAGTAATCCTGATTTCAGTTGAACTGAACTTCCCTCTTCGATTTAAGAACCAGAGATGCCAAGCACCATTTAATGTGGGCCAACAAGCTCTCAATCCTCTAAATCCCCATATTATGGACCTGCAGAGCACTCCTCCCTCTCCCAGTTGTAGGCTGGCCTGGACTTCACCTCTCTTAGTCAAAGGAGTTTTAAGGCATTGATTTTTCCCTACCGTTGTTTCTGCTGGCATTGAGGAAAATCTGGACAGGCACCTTGCAGGACCAGAGTCAGGCTCGTGCGGCTGAGGAAACACAGTGGGCTGCTGAGCTTCCCCCCTCTGCTGACTGGGCTAAAGAGGGCTCAGGCTGGGAATGACAAATGCACGTGTTTCAATGGGTGCTGCTGGTGGCACCTAACATCAATCAAATTTAAGGCTGGGTTTTTTTAGGCAGAAGAACATACAGAGATCAGAGTTTAAAAAGTATTACAGCAGGGAATGAGAAAAGCAGACCTTTGGACCTCGTGGGCAGAAGAAGTAGGGGAGAAAGCTGGAGTGAAGACAAATGAGGTCTGTGGCTCACATTCCTCCCAAATTTACAAAGAAAAATGCTGCCTGATAATGTTACATTTGAATATAATTCTCTTCTTAGCCGTTTTAAGGAGTCTGTGTTTTAAGTCTAAGTTTTAAGTCATTCCAACCAGGTGATAAAACTTCTCAGCTTCTGTCCCAGTATCTCGTTGCAAGGTGCCTGCCAGCAGAACTCCCTGCAGGAACACTACGCTGCTTACTAAAACATGTAACGCACTGAGAGCGCACACAAAACCTCCCTCTGCTCTGATGCTCGGCAACTGCCTCTAGAGAAAGAGCAGTCAAGGGACCCGCAAGCCCCGCAGCTCTCGCCCAGCTGCAGCTGGACAGTGGGTGATGCAGTGTCCGTGCAATCAGAGCACAGCGACGGCGTTTAACTCCCACCTGGAGAGCCCCGCCGAGTAATGAGTTTCACACACGGACAGAGGGAAGCGCGGCACGGCGGGGTTTGATCCTACACGCCTTCCCTCCCCAACTGCTTCTTCGCAGCATCCAGAGGCCCCGAAAACACCGAACAAGAAAACAGCAGCTGGAAGGGGAGGGGGCGGGCGCCCTTGTCCGGAAGACTCTGTCGGTGCCGGCCGGGCTGCGGGGCCGCCACCTTTTGTTAGCCCGCCCTGCCCGGCGCTTGGAGAAGCGGCGCGCCTGCCCCGCACCCCGGGCAGCCCCGCACGCCGGGTCTCGTCCACCCCGCCGCCTCCAGCACCCCCGTCCCCGCGCATCCCCCGCTCATCCCCGTTCTCCGCGCATTGCCCGCTCCCGGCCCGCCTCAGCTCGGTCCTCCCGCAGCGGCCGCACTCACCGTGCCCCGGGGCGCGGACGGCTCCACGCTCACAGCCGCGCCGGGCGAGGGCGCCGGAGCCCGGCGGCGCCTCCGGCCGCCCCCG
>VWPU01021015.1:0-22638 GCA_013398955.1 Callaeas wilsoni
AAAAGGAAAAGAAAAAGACTAGACTGGATGTATCCTGGTGTATCAATGAATACCAGAAACAGAGTCAGAGACAAAAGCACAGAAAATGTGTTTAAGATTGAGTCAGTCAAAAGAGATCTCATTTCTCATTCTGCTGTGTTGCCTGATTACTTCATCGTGCCTCTAGAATACTATGTTTAGCTCTAGACCCTCTAACAACATGCACTCCATATGCTTATGAGAGGTCCAGGTTGCCAAATTTTAAAAATCAGTCCACCTTTGTCTCAGCAAAGAAAGTCCGTTTTTTTCATCTAGCTGTCTTGCCTTATTTATCACTCAGAGCTGCAGGCTCATCCCAGCAATAAGCGTTGTGTTCCTAATGCTGTGATTGAAGGCTTATGAACAGTCTCCTCCAACCTACATGCCGAATGGCTCTCAGGGCTCCCTGGGGAAAGGTGGAAAAAGCCGTTCATTTTGAAGAGCTGTGTGCCTGAAATGATGGTATACCACTCCACTCCTAATGGCCTCAGTGAATCATGTAAAAGCTTTTACATATAGGCAGACCCACTGTTGCACAGAAAATAACATACTGACTGTACCCCCGTTCTATAATAAGTTTTCAGGCACTGAAGTCTACCTGTCCCATGGGGCTACCAAACCATCCTGAATGCACATGGCTGAGGACTGCTCGTAATTCTTTCACTGCGGCATGCAGAAACACAGAGCTTATTGTAGACTGAAACGACTGCTCTAAATTAAGGGTCAGACCAGAAACTTGACAAAACTAAATTAATTCTTTAGTGATGTTCCTTAGTATGCTTAGGGAATAGCTCTGTGAGAAGAGACACAGGTGCGGAATGAAAGGAAAAAAACAAAGAAGGGCTCTCTGAAGTAGTGCCGTCATTCACCCCAGGGAAAAAGGCTGCAAGAAGCCAAAGTTCAAACTTCGGTGACAACTCAGCAAAAGGGAAAGCAGGGCATGGATGTCTCAGCCAGACTGGTGGCAGGATCAGGGATATATCCATGGAAGATTATGAGGAAAGGTTGAGGGAACTGGGATTGTTCAGACTGGAAAAGAGAAGGAATCGAGGTGACCTAACTGTAGCCTTTGAGAACCAGAAGGGAGCCTACAAGAAGATGGAGAGAGACTGTTTTGAAGAGCATCTAGCAACAGGAGAAGGAGAAATGGCTTTAAAATGAGAGTAGGCAGACACCGGGTATTAGGAAATAATTCTTTACCGTGAGGGTGGTGAGACACCGGAACAGGTTGCCAAGTGAAGTGGTGGGTACCCCATTCCTGAGAGTGCTCAAGGCCAGGTTGGACGGGGCGCTGAGCAACCTGGTCTAGTGAAAGGTGTCCCTGCGCACAGCAGGGGGATTGCACCTAGATAATCTTTAAGGTCCCTTTCAACCCAAGCTATTCTACGATTCCGTGAAGATAAAGCAATACTCCAATACGTGGTGAGCACAGGTCCTTTCTTGCAATCTTTCTGCTGCATTTAATACTCACATAAGCTATGGCTCTGCAGAACTGCCATGGAGCTTTGCTTCTCTGATAGATCGAATCAAATCTCAGGCTTAGATGTCAGGCTTAGCACACTATTGAGATGCTGTCTTTGCAGCCTCTTGTATAGGTATCTTTTTAAATACAAAATGCCATGGGTAATGTAAAGTATTTTCTCATTTCAGCATTTTGTTTATAGCTCCTTCTTTACTTTTTGTACTGGCCTCTCTGCACAAAACTAAGACTAATTCCACCTGTCTCTTCACCTCACTGCTATTCCTGCTTCCAGCTGGAATGCTGCTTTTTAACACCAAACGATCTTCTAAGTTGCCGCTGTCCCAGATAGGCTCTCCAATGTTTGAATGTCATCCTAGTGCAAGTTCAAAAACAGTCTGAAACAAATCAACCTGTACCATTTACAGTAAGAATAATTCTACCTGCCCTACAGAACTTAGAGAGATAATTCATTGGGCACTCATTGAATGTCAAAACACACACAATATCTCTATTTTCTTAAAAGCCTCAGTCATCATAATTCAAGACTCACAAAGCATTCAGAATATCTGTTTTCAAAGCAGATGGTGCAGCCAGTGCTTTAAATTGCATGGAATAGAGCTGTGTAGGAAAAAAATAAGTGCAACAAAAGTTCAGCAAAAACCTGCAAAATCAATGGAAAAAATAACTCTGAAGAGGAAGGAGATTGGCTTTGGATGACCTAAGCTAGGGTGGGAACTGCCCAGTGAACACCTTGCCTCTTAGCTCACATTTCCTTGTATGATATCTCCCAGGCAGCCAGAATGCTCCAGGTCAGAAGCAATACCCTCCAGTTGTTCCAGTAAAACCAAACCTGAATTGGAAACCAGCACAGACCAATAAAGTACAAGTGACATCTGCTTCCTGTGAGAAATGCTATTCAAGATCTAGGCAAATAAATCCTCAAGCAATAGTTCACATGAAACTTCAATCAGAGGAGGCTGCTGCTGTTCACAGTCTTCTGGCAATAAGAGATTTTGTAAGAAATCTACTGTCTACAACTTAGGAAAGATTCACTTTCCACCTTGTAGACAAATAGAAACACCGTATCTCCTGCTGCCACCTCATATCTGCAAGACAAACCGAAACGCTCCAAAGCATCAGCTCAGCAGGTGGTGTGAACTGAGATTTCATCTTGTCTCAGCAGCTTTCTCAAGAGACAGATGAGAGGAGGAGATGAAACAGCACTTTTTCTAATGGTCCCACGAAAGGCCCATCTTTGACAAAGACAGATAATGAATCCTTCTTTAATGAAAGCATGGAGCTCGTCCATCTAGCCATCCATTCACTTCTGCTCAGCTCCTACCTCGATTATGATATTTTGCTGTTCAATAAGGACACAAGTAACTTGGCAGAGTTGAGAGACACATCCATCCAGGCTGTGACCAACTGCTGGACACACTGGATGAAGGATGGAGTGCAGTTTCTGGGTAGGCTACCCACATGCCAGGCACACAGCATGTGTGCAGCCTGTGTGCTGGGACAGATGGATGAAAAAATGTCTGCAGAAAAATGTCTGCAGGTTGGGAGCCTGATGTAATTAATCCCCAAGAACCTTGGGCTTCATCTACCATGAGGGCAAGAAAGAGACCACCATCAACAGCTTGTCTTTAGCAGATTTTTAAAGCACTCATGAAATCCCAGTTGGACAGAGATTTCTACATTCTCAATTTGTTTGCTACTGATAATGTCTAAACTTAATAATATTTTACATATATGTTATTTAAAGTTAACATCAGTATTATCAAGAACCAGGTTTCTTGTGGGTATCTCATTTTCTATTTCACATTCAGGTTTCCTCTCTGTGCTTTAGTGATTTATGCTATAAATAATCTAAAAAAGATTCCTCAGTTTTGCCCTATGTTCACCTTGTGCTTGAAAGACTGCTCATCTTCTAACAGAAGTAAAATTTCCATTGATTTTGCAGAATATTTTGCAGTGCTGTCTGGCATTAGGATTCAGTGTATTGTAGACATTTATTTTTAATTTTCATTCTAAAAGAAGTGTGAAAGGTAAAGAAAATATCAAAATAACATTTCTCTCCACTCTGGAATACATATTCCAGACATTAAGAGCAAGGTCAGACACACACTGTAGACTCAGCAGGGTTGTTGTAAGAACTAAGACAGATGTTCAAGGTTGTCTCCAGCTATGAAGAAAGATTTTACACCACCAGCACGAGAAAAAAACTTTGAAAGTTCAACAGGGTCACTACTGAGCAAGTCTGCCCCATGCCAGTGGCAAGAGAAGCCAAATAAACACACAACTGTGTGACCGCTTGTCTTCAACTACACTGCCCCAGTGCAAGTAACTACAGTCACCACAAACATACTAAGAAACATTATCATTTCTGTGACAGCAAAGGCATAAATGCAATAAATAGACATATACCAATAAAGAGATGGATATATTATTTAAGATTCAGATAACACTGACTATTACCATTCTGGAATTAAAAAAATATTAAGGCATGCCAGGACTTGTTTCATTACACCACACTGGCTGATGTGTATAGGGCTTCCTACATGATCTGGATGGTGTGTTGGCTTGCATACACTTGGTGGTCTCCAGGAGCTCTCTGACCTATTAACCACTGTGTGATAATAAAGATTTTCACTACCTCTCAAACGTGTACTAAAAACATAAACCAGGTCAGCAACATGTACTGTGCAAGCATCTCCAAAAAGCCTCTGGAATCACATGCCCTTGAGTTTACAAACAGATTACAGTCCCTGATGTGCCGTGCAAGTAGACTTCAGGTACAAAAGGGAGAGGATACTGTACTTAGAGTGTGGGTTTAATCTGGAAATGTAATCTGGAAATTTAATCTGGAAAGGTGTTCTCTCCCAAATCAGATGAAAGACACTCCAGTTCTTGTAAGAATGCTGGTGCAGCATGTGGTGGACAACCTCTGGAAAAACTTCAACCCTACACAGTATTTCAGGGCCCCTGAAACAGCCATGTCATGCACAGTGAGAGTTCCCTGGAAGGGTCGCAGGAGGAAGAAGGTTTTTCATAAAAGCAATCAGCACATCAATCAGACAGACAAGCCAGAGCTTCCCACATCCCTGCAGCCTGATCTATTGTCTAAATCAGGATTTTTAAAATGCCTCTTTAGAAAGTGTTGGATAAAATTCAGAATAGGGAGCTCTTGAGCTTCAGTTCAAAACAGCAGGTATTTATACTGTCTTGTATGTGCCAGATTTTTAAACTTTGGATCTAGATCTCAAACCCTATTTTCTGCGATATCACTCCTATGGGAAGGCTTTAGAAAGTGGCCCTAGTGATAGTCTAAAGTGGTGTCCTAAGAACGGCATGTGAAGCAAATGCTCTACAGAACTCACATACATTTTAATATCAGGTCATACAGATTAGTGTGGATATAAATAAATCATCTTAAATGTCTTAAAAATTACCTAAAAATCTACACAGATTAGAAATGGTAAAATACAAGATTCTTGTGAATAACTTATTAAACCAACTCTGGGGCCAAGCAAAAGCACAATTCTTGAAATTATTTCAATTTTTCATCTCAGTCTGATGCAAAGGTATTCCTTGACACAGCAAAAGAAGCATAAAAAACTCCGTCAATTTCTAGCAGGTAAAAGTTTGACTTCCACCACCTCTCCTTCCATATGCACCCTTATGATACAATTTTTTAGGTGTACAGTCTGCATCATCAACAAGCTGCAATAACAAGAAAGCCTGACGAGTTGTCTCCAACTAATGTAAATTCATGTCCCTGAGTTCCTAGCAAATTGCAAGTGCAAAGTGTCACAGAGTTAGAACATCTTGACCTAAAACTAAGAACCAAAAAGTCTCCCTCTTTTGGAAGTTACTCTGTATATGGTTGCATCCATCTCCTGAAGGATTAACCATATCATTCATTAACTATTGATATTGGATAGAATGAAGGCTCTAAATACTGTTATGTGTTCCATTAACCAAAGTCTACAGTGTGACATGTAAGTGCCAGGCCTATCCAGTCTTGCCATCTATTCCAGCCACATTTCCTGGGATTGGTTAGATTAAGAAAATAAATTTTCTCTTCTGCAGAGGGAAGTGTGTTGCTGTTTGTTTGCTGAAATATCCCAGCATCCTCCCAGAGACTGAAGCACACTCTTCTGGGATATAGCTCTCCACTTTGAAATCAGACTGTTGGGGAGCTGCTGGTCCTGCTTCTTTCAAATTTCACAAAAATATGAGTTGCACTGAGTGTCCTGTGGGATGAGGTGGAAGACCAGGGTATTTACTGCCTTGGGTGAAAGGGACCATTCTGGAACATGAAATTATGAGTCGCGATAACTTTCTTTAAGGTATACACAGGCAGACACTGGTCCTAAATTTCACAGTTGCTGAACTGCAGAAGGGCTCCTTGGGGAGGTCACAGCACTCTGCTCTCAGCTGAGGGATAGTGCAACCCGCACTTGGCCACACTTCTCCAGTCTAATAGCACCATGCAGAAGTGTTGCCGGGATGATATCGCATCTGGCCTCACAATCCAGCTGAAATCAAATCATTTGCTGACCCAATAGCCTACTTGCAAAGTCACACAGCTGAACAGACAGCAGCCCTCTCCCCTCCAGGGCTTACACACTGAGCTCTTGGCTCTGTTGAAAGTGATGTTGTAAATAGCCCCTCTTCTCTTGGAAGCCCTGAAAGGTTTAATTGTGCTGTGTACTTTGTCCCTTTCAGGCTGATTTCCTAAGGAAAGAAGGCTTATGCAGGCAGAAACCAGGGACACCTGTAGTTTGTGAATCACTGACCAGCTCCAGCCACAAATGATCAAGGGACTACTCTGAAAAAGATATATAGAGATAAAATATTAAAAATCAAAATGACAGTACGATCTCAAGGACATTAAGTTCTTACAAGTTTTTTTCAAAGCCAGACTGCTGCAGAGAGTAGAGAGCCCCTGATTTCTTTCTTAGAAGGAATACCAGAAAGCATCCTACAGTGTTAGGCAGCAGCTGGTCTTACAGCCAGCATCTCCCAGGCCTTCTGTCTTTCATTCAGTGCTTGTGTCACAGAGGTGCTGGAGAAAAACACAGATTTTTGCAGATAGGTCAGATCAAGTGGCACACATCTATAAAAATAGAGCTTTGCTGCTTCTGCTGTTCTGGGATCATAATCTCTATTCCTAGATTAACAGGGACAGTGGTACATAAGACACTTTTCCCATGACATGAGGCATTTTTCTTCACGTCTTGCCTGTGTTTTTTTTTTTACTCCCAGTACCTACAAGGATTCATGATACCTGTGTTCCAGACTGGCCATCAACTATCTCAAGTGCTGGATGCTTTCAGATGCAGCTCATGTATTTGTTCTGCTGTGAGAGCCATTATTTTATTGATCCTTCTCCTGAGCAGTTCAACAGCTGAGGCTTTTTCCAGATCTGTTTCTCTCAACAAATCTCTCCTGCAAGCAGAAGTAATGTATCCCACAAATTATTCTGTCTTTCATTAGGTGGTTTTTACTGTCTCTGAAGTTACATCCAGAAGGCAGAGCTTCCAACAATGTAACAGAAGTGCCTATTCCTTCTGCTAGTTGATAGCAAGTTAAGACAAAAAAACCAGAAACAACAGTATCTCTTGAAAACTCAGAGATGGCTGGATTCACAGTGCACCACAAGCACCTTTGTGGACTGTTTAATTATCCCAGGCACTATTTCCAGCAATAGATCAACATTTCTCATATTTTTTTTTTCCCAGTGAGACTATCTAAAACGTTATCTTCATTTTCTCTGCTTTACCAACTACACTTAATGCCTTAATGCTACACAGCAGGTTAGTTCTTGCTTTCAGCATGCAGATGACTGGTCAGCATCTCAAATCCAGCTCTTCCTCTAGTCTGAATCCTTTCATATCACCTCCATCCCTTGCTGCCATTTCATTCACTTACTAATCAAACTCTTCCTTGCTGCAGGTCTCATTAAACTGATTGCTGTCACTGTGCCATATATAGTCCTTGCTGAGTAGTAGTATCAAAAGGCTTTAGACTTCTGAAATTAAAAATAGCTCATTATTAATAGGCAGCTACATAAGAGAAATGCCACAACCACAGGTACCACTGCCCCTATCCCCCACATATCTTGGTGTTTTCTATGAACCAGACATCTTTATACAGGCTATGCTTCCCTCTCTGATCTCCCTCTTGGTTGCTGCACAGGCACACTCAAACAGAGCCAAGGCGGGAGGTTAGAACATATACACCAGGTGGAAGAGGTGGATTTTAAGGCAGGATGTAGGCAAAGACTGCCCCAAAGGTCATACAACCCAGTGGGGGTTTTTCCACTGATTTTCATTTCACTTTGGATGACAGCACTTTGAACAAAAGTCCCAGAAGTTGCACAGGCAATAGTGAAAAATGAGTCAACCACTTAAGCAGGAACGGGCCAGGAGGGCAGCTGCACACTGCAGAAAAGGAGGTCTTCACCACCTTGGGGGTAAAGAGCTGCAGCTTTGTGGGGACAGCAGATGGGAAGCAAAGACATTGGCAAGGAAACAATTCTGGCACACCACTGCAGAAGGGAGTTCAGCTATTCATGATTAATTTAGCTGTTGCACCAGAGGTCTCCAGTGACTATGGAAGGTTTGCTGTGAGCCACATGATTATTTATTTCTCTTCTAAAAAGAACTGTTTCTATGAAAAATTGCAATAAAACATGCTAAGCTGGAAACTGTCTGTGGCCAGAAAAACTATTAAAAACCACTAACAAGCTTCTTCAGCTTATTCATGTCCTATTCCAGATAATAAGAAAGTTAGGGTTAAAACCAAGGGACTTTTCCTAACTTCAGATATTAGAAGCAGAGCAGTAGCTCTGTAAAACAGGTCCTGGCTTCTTGCAGCCATGACTTTTCCCCTGAATCAGTTGGAGCCTGCTTTGTTTTCATTGGCATCAAGAACACATGGAGCACAGTCCGCTGGGTGTACAGTTGTGTATACACCACCAGTGCATTTGCATAACGTTTCAAAGTCCTAACTCAACGCCTGCAAAATGATAGCCACTGCCACAATGTATTTACATAAAGATCATTTGCTTTCCATAAGATAAACTTGCACAAAGGGGTTTTTCTCCTTTTTTTTTTTTTTTTTGCTTCTTTTTCTACAGCATAAGGTTTGTGATAGTACCTCACAAGCTTTTCTTACTACATCCTACAGTAAATGGTACTCCTATAAACCCCACACTTTGGCAACTATTGATGACACACTTCACCCCCAGTTCCAACTCCCACATTACAGTGCAGTACTGGCCTCCCAGTAGAGAACAGCTTTTCCTTCTGAACAGTTTGTTCACGGAGATACAGTTATTAAATCCCTCCAGTGTCCCCAGTGTGTTTTTTGCACACACAGAATACTAGTACCATTGTGGCCCTGAGAAAGGTGACAGTTCTGACTCTCACTTCATCATCATTCTTTAAAATACTTGGTCACAAGTATTTTAAACAGAAACTCTACAGATGTATCCATGCAGCTTTGCCTTAGAGCATTAGTTATAAATAATTCCCCTTAAGTTATCTGCAGGAATAAATTGCAAGACTTGAGTGAATTAAATCTCCAAATGCCTGAATCCTGTCATCTGGTATTTAGATATAAAATAAAGACTTTCTCTTCAACAGATACTTTCTTGTAGACAACATGAATTTAATTTCATCCCATGGTTTGAAACTTCAGGTTTTGGGATGCAAATGTGTAAAAAAGGTCATGAATAAAACCAATTACGGCTGTTCTTGGAAGAGCAAAAAAGCACACAATTTAGAAGCAGGTACCTAGACACCTTAACTTTGAAAAGTTGTTACTAGGTCAAAACCTACCAGAATAGTTCATGTCAAATCACTGTTCCATTCACAAGCAAAGAGAACAATCTCCTTCTGTGATTCAGGGCAGTGAGATATTGGAGCGGTTGAGACTTAATCCTTCACCAGCTATTTCTACAATTTATGGATGACCTTGCCTCAAGGTCTGATGATAAAGCACACTGATATCTGTAGAACATCCATGGTAAAATAAATCATACTGTCGTAGTAGCAGTAAGGACACTACTTCCAGCTTTTTACAAGACCTTTATACGTGCATCTACACTCCTTAAATGTTATGGTCCCTGTATACTGGTGAGGTAACCTCAGGAAATATAGGATTACCTACACACTGCTTCCTTAATGCATCCATCAAAGGTTTTCATTAAAAGGAGATCCTGTTTGTCCTAGGCACTCAGCAAAGTGAGTTAAAAATACGCTTTAAAATGTTATGTGAGAAAGAGGTAAACTGCAAGAGAAAGTGGTAAACTGCAGCTCTTTCAGAAGATTTCTTGGAAAATAAAGTTTTAAGAAAACTAGGTACTTTTATGAAACCAGGAGGTTATGAAGTTGTTCCTACAGTGACGTAGTCACAGGGGTAGCTTCAATCTGCCCAAAGTGGTATAGGATTAGACTCACTGTCAGCCAGTGGCACCCATCTGTAGCAACATCCGTACTACCACAGTGCATAATTCCACTGCTTTGTACTACACAGAGCTGTCCATCCCCAGAGATGTGACTTGGCTCTATTCCAGGGCAGGGCACACTCTGGCTTGTGATCAAGGTAAAGTAACATGTTTTAGTCTTAAACACAAGCCTGAGCAAGGGGTGTGAGGAATCTGCAGCTCTCCACAAATAGCCTTGGGAAGCATTTTGATTAGGAATCATTTACAAGTGCCACTCTCTCAAGTTCCTCTGCCACTTCCTCCTTCCTCCATGGGTAATGACTTACAGAAGCATCAGCAGCAAATGCTTACATTTCCCAGTCCTGGCTAGCAAGACTGATAGAAGAATATTTTTTCTCTCATTCCTAGCTTGCAAACAATCTGCACATGCATGGGGAGAGGGTGGATGAAACCTTACAAAGTCCATTCCTCCTTTACACCTCACCATGACACACATTCAGACATTACAAGTCTTTGCTTCCAATTTTTTCACAATAAAGTTCATATCTAGCTATTGCCGTTCCTTTATGGATGGGATCCTGTTGCTTCTCATTGGCAGCAAAGCATATGTAAAAGGCTGATGCCCAGATGGCAATTTTCTCAGAGACACCTCAGGCATGGTGAAGCATCTACAGCAATATCATGCCATTTAGGCATTTCTAGCACACCAGACCTGGCTATATTTTTGGGCAGGCCAGCTCTTTTGGTACCTGCCTAAAGGCCTGCTGCTCTTCTTGGTCTGTGTCAGGCCCATTACAGCAAGCGAACCAGTTTGGAATTTATCTCCAAGCTAAGCTCACATGAGATTCCCAAAGTGGATGGCCATACCCAAATTTTTTGCAAGGTCATATATATAGACCATGTTCAGGCCGCAGCACATGGCCAACTTCATTCAAAAAGATGGACAGAAGAGGTGGAAACACTTGTATCTGCCTATCGATAATGCCCTGCTAACCAAAGCGCTTCAAAATAGAAGTACAGAGCAGTCAAAAATGAAAAGAACCATATGAACCATGAGGTTGTCTAGAAAGACGGAGTATGTTTCCAGAACCCAGTGAAAGGGGCATGTACCCCAAGAAGAATTTTTCACATCTGGGACTTCGCACACAGGAAGATGTTTCTGCATTTTACATTTCAGAAAATACTTACATTAACACTAAGAAAGGGGGTCACACCATAAGCAATTGGAAATGCAAATTACAATGCAATCTTATACTTGGTTTACTGCCTCATCATCAAAGACCATTATTAGTCCCTCAAAGAGACAATAAGCAAGCAAATAAAATCTGGGCTTGGTTGCAAGTGTAGGTGTCTCTTTGGCCCTGTTAAGTCTCTTTTGTACCTGTCTAATGATGTAAAATGATCTTAAAATCAGTGTAAAGTAACTCATTAAAGACTCTCATAGGAAATGGAAACATACATTTTTACATGTAGGATTTGTTGAAGTACTAGAAAAAGGTATATTAATTGGCCAAGCAAAGACATTTGAAAAAACATGAATTATTTATATCGCAACCCTCATCCATCAGCAGAGAACTTTGATAATTTACTCCTCCAAAAGCTTTTATCTTTTTTCCCCTACTCTTAATTTTATTTAACATGCTCCTGAGATTACAATCCAGAACTCTCTTCTCAGAAAGTTTTCAGCATTTGCAGTGTTCTCAGCTGCATGCACTTTCAGATATTAACCTTCCCTCTACTCATGCAGGGTGGTTCTCTGATTATGTGAAAAAGTGTCATTTGAAATTATTCTAAAGTAGAGAATAGCTAAACACACCCAACTATTATTGTAAGTTAACATTAACGGCCACTATACCTTTCAAAATGATACAATATTTTTTTACTGTTTAAAAAACAGACCCATCATATAAAACAGCTGCCATGTTTATTTAGAGAAGTGCTCCTCCACTCTTATAAAGTGGAGGCTGATGACAGATGCGTCTTTAAGGCAAAAATATTAATTCTAGAAATGTCAGCATCTGCTTCTTTTCAGCCTAGCCTTACAGATTCACACATCATTTTTCATCCACAACGAGAGTTTCATTTTTTTTGTACAGAGAATCTGAAAACACGGGTGTAAATTACTGGTCCCAAGGCCTGACACTTTTATTAGCACGTCACTGGTGCTACACGTGTTAGGTCTGATTAGACATAGAGAGCATTTTCCACTGCCCGCTCCCTGTGCAGTGAGGAAGGCTTGCACTTCCTTGACAGGAGTTCCCCACCTGACTGTTCCATTTCTGTGAATCAGTATTTGATAAAGTTACAAGATGCAGTACAAAAATACTGTATGTAGCTCCTGGGGTTACTGGAGATTAAAAGATATTAAAACAAAACAAAACAAAACAAACAAAAAACCCCACAAAGCTAAATTTTCTACTGTATTCAAGGAGCCCAGCCTTCTGGCCCACCCAGCTACCATTCTATAATTCATTTGCATGTATTTAGTACAGTAATTGTTGTTCTTTTAATCATTTACATAGTACTGTTAGCAGATACAGCAGACGAAGCCCTAGAGTTTACTCACTACAAACACACAAAGAACACTTCCTACACCTTTGCCCTACATCACAGAAGAGCACTGCAGTACTCACATTGCCTCCCCGAGAAATGCATGCCAATAGAAAACATCACTCAAGGATAATTCTGTATAATCAAAGCATGAACATACGAACACACAGCAATTAGAAGGTGTCTGCTAACCATCAGCAATTCAAGATAAACCATCTTACAATTAGTGACCAGTTAGAACAAATTGGAGCTCCTGCAAGAATGGACCACACTAGATAAAAAGTTCCTTTGGGCAAAATCCACATATATGTCACTAACCTGTGCCACGTCATCCCCAGTGACTATCCAGGACATTCTCACAGCACTTGCACACATGCTAAAGGATTTACCACTGGAGAGCCATACCTTCCTGGCACAATAGCAAGCAGCCAGGTGTTCTATTCAACAGCACAAAAATACTGCTGTTGAATAACCAAAAGCTGTCCTACCTCAACTGGTAGCTGCTCTCCACAGCCAGCTATTTTTTATTCAGACAATGCTCAGGTTATTACCCTAAACATCTCAATGACAGTAAAACCTCTCCAGCATGGTTGCAGAGAAGGGTGCTGACAAATCTCTATATTTCAACAATTTGAGCTGGCCAGAGATGAGACATTGCTTCTGGCTTGCCTGCAGGCCACACTGACCTCTCAGCATGGCAGTGAGCCGAGGCAATCCGTCTCAGAAAAAGCAGATCGTGAGCTGAGAACTTGAGGCTGCCCACATCTATTACAGGGGCTTGTACAAAGTGCTATCACTAAATGACTTTACAAAATTTTCCCAGTTTTCCTTGAAGTGGGGCAGGGCAAATCTTCTTCTGTAAGAGTCAGTAATTTATTTACATAGGTACAAACAATGTGCTGCAGGCTTTAAGCATAAACAAAGAAACCTAAAGACCAAGTTCTTGCCTGGGCAGCCTTATGATCAAAACAGGTAACACAAAGCCAGGGAACAAATGGGAAGCAGCTTAGCAAAACTGCAACTGTGACTGTCCTGTAAGCTTTGTGATCTCTTTGTTTGCTTACAAGCTTTCTGCAATTTATCCTGCCTTTGCTCCTTGGCAAAAACATATTTTTACAGATGGAGCTAAAAATAGCAATGATAGAAACAGAAGACTGAAGAAACTAAGAGTTGCCAAGTGAGGTCTGCATGAGGTCCCTGCAATTGTGTCCAAATTAAACTGATTCTAGAGCAGCCTTTGCTAAGGGCTTTCTATTTTACTGTTTTCTGTGGGTGACGAGCACTTTTTCCATTGGCTATGCTTAATATTCCTGAACTCTTAATTATTAGGATTGATCATGCATATAATATAAAAGAAAAGTTATTCTGACTGACATTAAGCTTGTATTTTTTCAGTAACACCAGGGGAGTCTGACTGGCAACACCATTTTGTTTGTAGTTCAAAGACTCTGCAGGGACTTTATTTTCAAAATATTTTTATGATTTCTTTAGGAGAAAATGTTATTTCTCTCATGCATTTTCAGATTGCAGAAAAAGGTCGGTTTGAACTTTTTGCAAGTGTGAGCACAGCTCTGCCAAATCCTGTACACTTTCAAGTCCTGGTCAGTATTGAGAAAACAGGATTAGACAAAAAGGTCATTTTCAGCTTTGAGACTTCCCTTTCTCCCAAAGCCTCTGTAAAAATCATGCAGTAAGGTTTTTCAAATGGTATCCTGCAAGAACAAACTGTCTTTCCTAGCACCAATTAAGACCTATGCAAAAAGAAAAACAACACAAAATCTATTTAGAAATCTACTCTGTTTTTCAAGGAAGGATGCCCACTTTGTCCCAGGTGTTCTTGAGGCAGCACAAGCAAGAGAGGTGTCCTAGGAGAGGCAGTATAGGGCTCTTGATTTGGCATAGGCATGACACAGCTCACTCCTTAGACATAAATGACCTAGAAACAGTAAAATAAGGATGAAGGGAAATTCCTACCAGGAGCATCCCTCAAAATACTGTCTGTTCTTTCCATGTCATTTAAGTAAGAGTATGTACCAGATGAAAGAGAATTGTCATTAAAGTGAAGACATAGAAGAAGATGCACCACTCTAGATAACAGCACTACAATTTACATGTGAGACCTTCCCCCTCAACTCACTTCCATTTTAAACAATTGGGAGCAACCAAAATAAATGTAAAGAGAAAGGGATTATTTAGCAATTTCGTCCTCTTCCCAAATGTAAAACACTTGCTTAGGAAGGGCTCCTCTTCAAAGCTAAATGAAATCTTCTATGTATTATCCCTCCTATCTGTAGCCCTCTCAAACTTTCTTAATTAATTTTACTGCTGCTTTCAAAGAGCACTCCAAGTTGGCTCAAATCCCTTTGAATTGCATATCAGCACTGGAAACAGGAGATGTATTACTATTCTCTCGTTTTCTTTTTCCTCTCTTCTTTCTAAGAGGAAGCAAGGAAGGATAATCAGTCACGTTATCACTCTATAGTATGAGGCCACAATTGCATCTGAGGCAAACTCTGGACTCCTTGTGTAATTTTTACATACTTCTAACCTGATAGATGGTAACTGTGCTTTTTCTTTTTCCTTTTTTTTTCTTACTTTTATTCTGGCAAATTTTGACATACTCAGTCTATTCCATAATAATCTCATTAAATCAAGACAGGTCTGAATTATGTTTCTTCTTTTCTTCCTTTCTTCCTGCTTTACTACAAAGTTAAAAAAAAATTAACTTGGATTTTCAAAAGCACCAGAACTCTGACATAGATACGATGGATTCTGTTTAAGTGAGGCCATGGACAGGATATTTCCTAGCTCAAGGATTTCGCAAGATCCAGGAGCTTCCCAGAGTATACAGGTAAGATTTTACAGCCAAATTTACACACAACATAAGGTGATGCCATTCTAGTAAAGGCAATTTGAACAAAGTGAGAGAGCAGCTCCTTACACTACACCAAAGCTGAATTTGACAGAAATTATTTTAATAGATTCTTTTTCTGTAGTGATTATTCACTCTTTATTTCTAAAAGAGTGAAAAAGAGGGAGAGAGGGAGAAAAAAACCTGTACAGATGTCAGACACTCATAAAGAGGGATTCTTCTATTTAGATGTGAATTCTTTGCAGGTTGCACCATGCATTTGTCCCACTTACAATTTCATTAAAAGGGAGAGAGAGAGAAAAAGCACTTCTTTTTCCCCCAGAGTGCATCTTTTTAATTGCAAGCAGGGTTTCAGAGTGAATTTAAAGTGAAATATAATGAAACATATATCCAGTATTTGTAGCTACTTTTAAATACAACAAAACAAGGAAAACATCTGCCTGCAGTATATGTTGAAGCAAATTAGTAAAGTCCCTCTCCATTAAAAATTAGAAGAACCAAGATCATCATAAAATCAACAGTTAATATAGTTTTAAAATATTTCACTTGTGAAATTTCAAGGGAAAACTGGCAGTTGCTCCCTTTTCTTGTTCCCACCAGTAACGCTCAAAAGCAAATCTGTAACTTCCTCTTCTTCATGTTTCTAATCCACAAATATTGTTTAAAAACTAATTCTTTTCTATGGAGCATTTCATCAAATGGAAGTGGAAACAAGTGGAATGGAAAGGATGGAAAAACCTGAGTAAACCCTTCTGTAAATAATGTTTATCTGGACTTGAAATTTAAAAACAAAGAGAGTTGAATTGAGACACTGTGTGGCACTTCCTCATTAGGAATCTCTGTCACCGGCAAAAAAAATCCTCTGATTCATCCTCACTGCCGAACCTTTCAATTTATCATATCCCTCTTGGAAATCCAAAGGCCATGAAGATCCCTCACCACTGCAAACCTGGAAAGGGAGATTTTGCCCCCCATACACAGTCGTGACAAAACAGCTCACAGAAACACAGGTCGGAACTCAAGGTTGCACAAGCACTGCATGGACACATAAAAGCTGAGATTCATCAACAATGACATGACTTCAGTAGCAATTATAATGCCATGATGCTCTCCTCTTCCCTCTCTGTGCTGGAGCCAGCCCCAGCTGAGTCCTCTCTCCCTGATGCCAGAGCAGATCTTGTTTTCTTTCACTTAGCTACCTGTTCCCCAGGAGTCAAGTCGGGTGAGATGGCTAGAGATAGCTTCAGGGAGGTGGCCAGAATCTCTAAGTTTAGTTAGAAAAACGCTTTCCCTGTACACAAGAGAATTCTGTTGAGAACCTCCAAATGCCTACAGTGATGAACCACAAGCTGGTAACCTTCTGCCCACTCTTTTCCAGGAAGCACCTATCCACTCTGCTGGAGGGGAGGCTGAGTGTAGATGAGTTTGGATTATGGTTCGCTCAGGTAAGAATTCACAGCGTCAAACACTGCAAGCAAAATCAGCCTCTCCATCACTACAAAGTCCTCCACACTCTGTGCTGGGCCAGCTTAGGATTCTCATTTCAGATTTGCTTTGAGTGATGGAAGTAAGGAACAAGAAGTGAATGTTAATCTTACAGAGAGATCTTAAAACAGGAAATAAATTGGATAAGCCCTGAGTGAGATTCATTACCTGAACAAAGCCTCCACCAATTAAAAATGTAAGCCCCATGAAGATGGTTTAAAACATTTACCTCATTCCTGGCCAACACAAGAGAAAGGATAAGCAAGAATAAGGGTTGCAGTTGTAGCTCTTAAGACCACCAGCTGATGGTTGTCTTCCAGATCTTAACATTGCCAGCTGGAGGCTATCCCATACTCGGAGGTTTGCCAAGTCTATGAGCTTCAGAAAAACGTGGTCAGGTTATCTCAAGCCACCTATACCAGCTGCTTGAGCTTATGCAGCTGATTTTGCCTGGAGCCCGTTTAGCAAGTGCTTTCTGGCTCCCTTCCAGTGGCAGAACTCAGGAGACAGGAACAGACACAAGATGGGAATATCAAGCGTCTGGGGATGGCAACATCTTAACCAGCACAGCTGCGGCAAAGTGAACATCTGCGTGTTGCCCAGGTCTCCTTTCACAAAGAAAAATGCTCTCTCCCACAGGCTCATCTGCATACTATACAAGTATCTGCTTCCTCACTGTACCTTGGCCATAGTTAAGTTTGTCCACAGTGTAAATTAGCCCATGCAATGGTTTGTGTTACCATGGCTAGATTCCTCTGGATATCAACAGCTAACTTGAGTATATTGCAGCATCAAGCACACTAACTTTTTTTATTGCAAGTTTCGTGTAAATGAGCCAGAAAAAAACTGAGAGGAAACAACACCTAGGAGAATATTCTGTATGACTTTTTAGCATGACCAGTACTGCATATATGTTGGATAATAACAACGTGATTACCTCAAACTACTTCTTTCCTAAAGAATATAACACCTTGTTTGGTTCTTAAAGTTGTTTTCCACCCAGTAATTAGGTAAGTTATCGAGCAGCTGTCCCATACACAGCCAAAGCCATTGTTTACAAACTATCTGGGGCCCATTCTGAAACATTGTGGAAGATCTGGAAGCCACTTAGACCCAGCTAACCGTGTCACGTACACCCTGCATCATGCAGAGGGAAGCACTACCACAATTGAAGGACGTTTAAGACACAGAGAATTCCAGAATTTGGAAATTCAATAGCCCTAGGGCAGATCTCGAGTGTCATGCCGATCTCACCTGAGAATGTAAATCATGTTACAGAAAGAACAGTGTCAGGTGGAAGGGAAACACCACCCAGCACTTGTCCCAAATCTTTCTGGCCTGGAAATACCCTATTCTCATGCGTCCCAGGCACTGCTGGCTTCACCCAGCATGAAATCACCACTAACACTGCCTGTCTCTCACAACAGTTTATTTCACTCCAAGGTGCAAACAGTTCTTATTTTACTCCAACTCACACATTCCTACTAGTGATGTCCTCAGGCTCTCCTATTCTCATGACATCAACGAGAGAGTCTCTTGCTCTCATTAGCCAACAAAGTTTTCAAACAACTGTGTCTGGGGAGGGAATTCCTGACTGAGAAAATAAGAAGCCACTTCTCTCTCTGGCTGCTTCGCTACAACTTCTATCAAACCCCGTTCAGCTTCTTCCTGTTCACCTCCTGCCTCCCCTCCAGGTCAGTGCAGCATAGCTCAGGGCATCTCTCAATTCCCTTTCCACCACTGCAAATTGCACAGAAATTATGTGCCTTCTACCAACAGAGAAAGATGAATACATTTGTGCTCTGTTTTTTCCATGCTTGGCTAAATACACCTCTGCCATTGTTCCTAATGGTATGAGTTGCAGGAGGAGCAGCAGGGAAAAAAAGTAACCATTTTTTACTGAATTCTTCAGTATAATGATTCGTCCTTCTAACACATTTCCTATGTTTTGAGAATTTTCCACGTTTCAAGGAAAGGTAAATAAATCCTGCAATTCACATGAGTGTTCTATTTTTGACAGTTCTCAAGGATATCAGATTAATGGACAAGGTTCAGTATCATGAAAATACTGTGCAAGTAAAGGGAAAATCCATGCTTCCTGGGAAAATGCATAGAGATTAAGTGTTCCAGCTTGAAATGTATTTTGCTGCTCTCCTGCTGGCTCTTTGCCTGCCTTCATGTGGGGAGAAAGGATAAGGTGTGAAGCCAGATCAAGCTTCCTCTTTTGTCTCCAACAGGACAAGGCACAACCAAGGAACGAGCACTGTGAATAAGTCCTGCATACAGATGCTTTTCAAGAAAGCAGGATAGGCAGTCCCAGTGGAAGGTGAGCTCATACTTAAGCTTGGCTGGCCAAATGCCCATTTTCTCCAGAAGTGTTACCAGTTCGGGGATATAGCTGTAGCTGAGTCATATGGACCTTCCCCTACTTCCCAAAATTTTTCATCATTAGAGCTATCACTGAAGTAACAGAAAATCATTTACCCCATTTATAAAAGCTACAAATAATGTGTTCCATCACCTACAGTTAAACTCAAAATTCATATACAACTTCTAATCCTGCTCCTTCAACATGAGGCACTGCTCTGCTCACAGGATGCAAACTCCCAGAACTTGTCATGTTTGTCCAGTTTCCATTCGTAGCTATTTAATGCTAGTCCAACATCTGTATGTCACATTCTCTCTTTAAAAGCATAATTGCTTTTCAAAGCATGCCATATGCCAGAGTTTTCTCAGTTATTGCTAGTCACTGGAAGACACTTCTTCCTCTCCTTGTTCTTGGAATGTCATTTCTGGGGTGACCCAGGAAGCTGCTCACCACCATGCTCTGGCTACACTTCAGTAGCTCATTGGAAAGCTAGTAATTACTAAGAGCATCCTAATATCTCAGTTAAAGGGACACCACTGTACAGTAAATATGTGCCACATCAGTCAGAAACAACCTTACCAGCAAGAGAAAACAAGGGTTAAGAGAGAGGGTCTACTGAAAGCACAGGCTATAGCAGCAGTGGAGAAAAAAAATAACCCAAATGCACGATTAAATGTTTAGTAAATAACAAATTACCTCCTTCATCTGCCCCAACATTTCCTACTTCTCCTAAATCAAGCCAGTCTCCCTCTGTATCCTGAAGACAGCCTGTAGCTCCTGCTGCCTGAGACAGCAGTGGCCTCCTCCTCTCTACCTTCCACTGTGCTCTCAGGGGAGTGGGAAGGCCTAGAGCCAAACCAGTGGCATTTCTTCTAACTACATCCAACCCTAAAATGCCTTTGACCCTCTGATTTCTGCTTACTGCATGATGGGGCTCTATGTAATGCTGCAGGGATGAAGTCAACCTGGCCTACCCAAGGTTTTGTAATTGACACTTTTACTATGCTTTTTAATCACCACATTCCTGGCCACAGCATCTCTTACAGTCAACTGAAGAAACTGTGATAAAACTTGATATATTGTATTAGGAGGAATATTAAATTAACACCTCCTTATAGGAACTGCTGAAGACAAGACACATGCCCAGATGAACCATTCTTCTGCCCCAGTCTGTGGATCCTTATGTCTGAGCAAGCAAACAGAGGATTCAGATATACAAAGCACCTAAACAGGTTATAGTAGCAGCAGGCACAATGGAAAGGTGTCCATAGGAGTCCTAGTGAACACAAAGACACTGGCTAAGTAGCAGAGATATTTCTTTTTAAATAGTCAATTGTGAGTGAATTGGTGATGACTCAAAGTTAACAACCTTCTTGTCTCCCTATGAAAAGTCAAGCACATGGTAGCCAGACTTGCCCCTAGAGAAATTCATGTGGGTGCTTCTTCCCAGGATTAGCGAGGCATTGTCTGCTACAGTGAAAAGGAAAGAAAGGAAAGTGAGAAAGGAAAAAAGTCTACATTTTATTCTACATGTCTATTACACCATCCCCAGGCCCTTCACTTCAGGGATGAGGGAAATAAAATGTGAATGGGAATTACTAGGGTATAGATTACTTCTCCTTCTAAATTATAACTGTACTTTTCACAGGCACTCCTAATTACTTACTCCATGGGGTGGATCCTCCTGCTAACTAACCTGAAAGAACAAGAGGAGTAAGTGCTTTCTGGCACAGCTTCCCCTTAGGTCTAAAAGAGGAAGGCCCATCACCAAGAAACCATTTTCTGTTTTCCGGGTGGTTACAAACGCCTCCAGTCCCTTGCAACCTTCCCAGCCTTGCAGAAATGGAAGTATTATCGAGTTTAAAGTCGTAGTTTAAATTTTTCCCTTACATGATGACTTCAGTGGCGATGTGAACGCTGACCAGCTGATGCACCCGCTGACCAGCCACCACCTGCCAAGCCAAGCCTTCTGCCCAGTAACACTCATCCCACGCTGTAGTTAGCTTGCTCCCCTGCGTGGGCACACCTTAGACAGAGTTAGCCCAAGAGAAGATATGTCAAGTGTGGATAAATAACCCTGCAGCGAAGTTGTTGCATCCTGTTAACTGCTGCAAGGAGGCAGAGAGGCTGCAGCTGCCCCTTGGGAGTCTGCATGCGTGGAAAGGCATTTCAGAGCTCTTTACACATTGTGAGCTAATGACTGGTGATTTCATTTATCTTCATTCTGATAATAAATAACAACTCCGACTTAGCACTTGCAGCTGACCAGACTCCAACTCAATACTGCCTTTTTTAACTCCCCAGCAGAGCGCAACTGTTCAGGTTTCATTCCTTTGTATTCTTCTACAATTTTAATTAGGCTGAAAACCAAAAGCCATAAGTTAATGCCTATTATTCCAGTATTGCCAGTTTTTAATCAATCTGTATATGCAAAAGTTTCTTTCAAAAACTGCACTGTCACCAGAAATCAAATCCAACAATTTTACCCTGCTGACCTGAGTTTCATTACCAGAGAAATGATGATGGGGAGAGGCGAAAGCAAAGAACAGGAGCACTCGTAAAAAGCCTCACTAGCACAAATGCACACACAGGAACACCACCAGCTGGTAAGTCAGCACATACAGAAAAAAGGGTCAAGTAGTTTCAGGTTCTAGGGAATTTTATTTAAATTAGGGTTTCAGCGCATGCAGAAACAGAGCTGCTGGAATCTCTGAACATGGCTCCTATTAAATGACTGTTATTAATTGCCCAGTTAGTCACAGTTGGCCATTCCTCTGCTTAGGAGCTGCTGAGCTCAAGGACAGCCCATCAGGCTGTTGTAGCACTTCACAGTGCGTTTCTACTGGTAAGTTATCGTCACAAGGGGTAAGGTAACTACTCCTTCTTTATCGCTCTGCATTAAATATCCCCTTCTGCAGCTCCCTGTGCTGCTGGGAAGGGCAAGCGCCCCTCAGCCAGGCTCAACCTCTCCATTTCCCACAGGGACGGCCCAGGGCACCCCTCGAGCGGCTCCACCAGGCCCAGGGGGATAATTTGGCACCTGTTTGCCCTGCTTCCTGTCTCCCTGCTCTTTGGAAATGGATCTCGGGCGCGCCTTCGTGCGATGTCCGCCCTGGCTTGGGCTGAGCCACCAAGGTGCGACTGAGGTGACCCTGACAAGTCCCGGCAGGATCAACTTCGCCCATCTCAACAGGTCACTCTTCACCCAAGAGGCTGCACCTCTCTGACCGCCTTCTCACTTCATGGCTCTTGGTCTTTTTCACAAAATCTGCCATCACACACAGCTTTCCATGGGGTTTTTTTGAGGCGGCCCCTCGGAAACGCGCCGTGGTTGCGGAGCGGGGCTCTGTCCCCCCGCGGCCGCCAGGTGGCGCTGGGCAACAGCGCCGAGACCCCGCGCGCCCGGCGGGGCCGCGCCCGGCAGC
>VWPU01021016.1:0-15966 GCA_013398955.1 Callaeas wilsoni
TCAGAGACGTGCCACGCCCCTGTGTGCCCGCTCCTGTTCGCGGCGCTCCGGGTCGCCGCGCTCCCTAGGAGCGCTTTAAATCACCCCGCCGGTCTCCCGAGGAAGTCCCACCCGGGTGACTCAGCAGAACAAGAATCAATCAATCAATTCCACTTAAGAAACACAAAGCTAAAGTTACTGTTAAAAATAATAAAACATAAAGCAGAAATATGCATGAGGAAGCTTTGAGATAAATTATTTGAAGTCTTTGTTTTGAGCACATACTTTGAACTATGTAAATGCATTTATCTGAATAATGCCGAACAGTATTCTCCATACACATATTCCGTGGAGGAATTACTACAATAACTCCTCCAGCATTTTCTACTATAAAGAATCAAGCTAATCCAAGCACAGTGAACTGACATACATGCTAAAACTAACTGTATGTGGTGTACATAAAAGCATAATGAGATATTGCAACAGGAAAAAGAAAGCAAATAATTTGATAAGCATAAACACTAAAACTTAAGAAAAAAAAGGGGCTTGCATTCACAAATACAGCACAAAGGAGACAAAGATAAACCACAGGATCAGTAACTCAGCTGGTAATAACAAAACCAACTGCGAATAAAGCAAGATGGGAAGGTAAGACTTATACATGCAGAAACGGCCATTTATAATTAATCGGGGAAAAGCAGGGCACTTATTTCATTATTAACTCAAACTGATTTAAGTCCTTCCAGCAAAGAAAAAGAGTGGTTCTGCCTTGCACGCTCCCATAACTCCCCACCATTGCGCTGGCATTAGCATGAGAATAACGCTGGCAACACACTGATGTTTTAGTTACTGCTCAGTAGTGCTTATCCTAAGGCAAGGATCTTCCTGTTTCCCAGGCTCTGCCAGCCAACAGGTGCACAAGAAACCAGGAGGAAGCTCTGTCAGGTGTCCCAAACTGGCCAAAGGGACATTCCATACCACAGAACATCAGGACATAAAGTGGGGGAGTTGGCAAGGAGGCATCGATAGCTGCTGGAGGACAAGTTGGGCATCATTTAGCAGGTGCTGAGCAATTGGATTGTGCATGTCTTGTTTCTCTTGGGTTTTATTCCTCTCAGTTATCAAACTGTTCTTATCTCAACCCATAGTTCTCTTCAAAAATCTAGAGGGAGATGTGGGGAGTGAGTAAGTGGCTGCATGGTATTTATTTGCCAGCTGGTGTTAAAACATGACAACTATCCATAAAAAGGCCTTTTGGTTCCAGGCCAAGAGACTAATGGCTAAACTACATATTAGTATGTGTGGGAAAAGTTCATAAATAAGATTTTTAAGGAAATATTTCTCTTTAAGGTTAATTATGCTGCACATTCACATATACTTCAGTGGAGGCAGATCAATTGAAGTAAGCTTTACAACAAATTTCAAGCTCAAAATGGAGGAGATATTGCTCATTTAAATCTATTACTCAATAAACTAAATTCCATTCAGAAACTGCACTTTCCCTCAATAAACATAAAAAACCCCACCAAATACACAAAAGAACCCCAAACAAAAACCAACTAACAAACTGAACAATCCACGCACCCAACAAAACTCAAACCCAAAAAAACACCTTTGTTTGTACAGAGTGGTTCTGCCAAAGATCTGAGATTCAACCTTGTTTCACAGCCTGTGCTAAAAGCAATCTAGATTCTCCATTTTGTCACACAGGACAAAAGGACATGCACACCATGACATGGCACAGTTTTGCCTTCAAACCACCAAAAATGCAAACTTAGTTTCTTAAAATTTCAGCACAAGAGGGTGGAATTTGACACATATGAATACAAAATTACTTTTACAGGTACTGGGCAACAGTAAGTAGATTGGAGAAAAAAAGCCCTGTAAAACTACCAGACTTTCACTTTACTGCTACGTTTAACTAAAACCCAAATAGTAGGCAATGTAAGCAAAACCAAATCATATGATATGAGAATATTAATACAAAACTTCTACAAGTACATCTAATGCACCTTCTGACATTTTGTCCA
This sequence comes from Callaeas wilsoni, assembly GCA_013398955.1. NCBI lineage: Eukaryota > Metazoa > Chordata > Aves > Passeriformes > Callaeidae > Callaeas > Callaeas wilsoni. The sequence continues at coordinate 2,010 of VWPU01021016.1, forward strand.
TTCATTTAGCTGTGAAGAGGTAGCAAAATTCCAGCAGTTAACTTTAAACTACATATACTCTAAATTCCTTCTCTCTAGTTCAGCTAGCCTCAGATCATCTTTTCTTTTCCTTCCACCACGTGAAGATATATTTTGTACAGAGGTGATCTAGATTTCTGCTGTACCAGTCATGAATAAGCATACTGATTTCTCTTGCTAATTTAGTAATATTGTGCTATGGCAAATATGTGACATGTGGCAGTGCTTCCTTACCTCAAAGCTTTTCCAAAATGAGAAGATGCAACAGTGTTTGGGTTGGGAAAAAAAAAAAAAAAAAACAAAAAAAAAAAAAAAAAAAAAAATCAAAAAACAAAACACACATAGCCTTCAGTGAAAAGGAAAAGGTACTTTTCTACTTTCTCCCTGCAGACTACTGTAATTCCTTCTGAGTGGAGTTGATTCCCTGCATACCAATAGGTACTTTGTGTCAGAAGACTGTGCTGGGAATTGAAATTTTCCCAGAGGGAGGGAACCAGAGAGCAGCTGGCCAGTGTTAAAAGATACTGAGCAACAGGACAGTGACATGCTTCACATAGAACGTACAAATCTTGGCCCTTCTCAGTAAAATAAGACTTGGGATAAAGAAGATTTATGTAAATCCAGAGAAAATTACCAGCTGCAAAATCATACTCATGCAATTAAGAGATATTAAACATGTTGTCCTGTTATGCTCTTCAAAGAGACTTCTGTGGCTCTGCACATCCCAGAAGCTACAAGTCCTGAATAACAATCACAGAGAATATTGCTCCTTACAAAATTGCTTACAGATGAGAAACAGCCCTTTTGCACTCCTGAACTGTTGTTATCAAGTCTTCATGTAAGATTACTTGATCTCATCATTCTATTTCTGTATGAACTTCCAGAAGCCATTTCCTAAACCTACACTAATCCTTAAAAATTCAAGCAGGTTTTTTAAAAGTAGACTGGTGACAGTAGTGTTTTATATACACTCAGACCTCAGAAAATAATTACAACAGCGATTTTCCAGAACTACATTGTCCCAGTGAATGGTGAGCCCACACAGTATAACAGGCTCAGACTACCCACCTTCTATGTTCTCATCCTTCAAGTAGCACAGAGACAGTTCTACTACAAAAGAAGGCAGATTTAACTCAAAGTGATTACTGGACTGCTAGAGACAATGACTCTAACTGGGCAAATACCTAACTGGTGTTTTGGTTTGGTATGAAAGTGAATCAGTACTATAATTATTCTGTATTTTATCAGCAGAGTAATATGACACAGTGAGCAGAGATGAACCGCAGTTATGATGGGTCTCAAATGTTACTTGTGAGTTGCTTTTCGTTAGAAAGCTTGTGATGCTTTGTATGTAAGTTTCTTCTATACCCAGAAGAACCATAATTTCTTCCTGAAAAAGTGGGAGGTTTGAGATGGACCAATCATTCCTACACAACTGCTGAAAGCATTTTAATTTTTCTTTAAGAACAGCAAGAAGAACTAAGCAAAATCTCATTTACAACTCGAAGATCTCTAGTTAGTTACAGAGTTTGTAAAATGCTTGTAAAACGAGTTGAGAGTCTCAGGAACTTGGATTTGCATTCATTCTTCCTGACTAGGTAAATACTTGCTACTAATCCTCACAGAGGAAATGAAGTTCAGTTCAAGGAGCAAGCTTCCCATAACCAGAAAGGGTGAATTCATTACTTGCCTCTAAGGAATCCCAGATTCCACTGGAATCCGTGGAGCCAAAAAACAAGGATATGTGTGTGCATACCAGATATGAACATACAAAACACATTTATACATGGATATAGATACACACAAACAAAAAAGCACCCAGAAACAGTCTTTTCTTATATTCCATGTCCCTCTGTAGGATAACCTCTGATCCTAGACAGCTTCTTCCGAAAAAGGTCATTAGTGAGGAGAATTAAGCTTTCCCTCTCTTCCCTGCCACTGTATCAGAGGCATTCCTGAATGACAGTGGATGAATCCATACCAACTTGGCTGATGTCTTCTTTCGACAAATGCACAGCTTTCCAGCTAAACAGCTCTTCCTACTCTTAAATCAGAGTTGGGAAACAAACAGCAACTCTGTAGGATATTTGTTTGTATGTCACAAGAGAAGCAGATTTTGAATTTGATGCAAAATGGTGCACAGGCACATACATGCTCACTCTACCACTTTAGGCTCCTAAGTGAGACAAGCTCTTCTCCAGTTACAAAATGCAGAAGACAGGAAGTTAGTCCAACGCACCACTTTCCTAGGGTAACACTTCCTGAGGTTTCAAAGCAAGCTTCATAGACTATTCCATTACTAAACAACTGTATTTTAGGGTAATAGAGGGAAAAGCACTTAGGAGGAAGGAATTGCTACTAAATTGGCCCCAAAATAAACCTCTCCCAGCATCCCATCTCTAACACTGAAATGCCAAATGAATTCCAAGGCAGCCATAAAGCACAGCATTTTCCAAGCAGCCGCTTCTTCTGTCTGAGGAACACTTGGAGACAGAACAAACAGCTTGGTACTGGGTGGTGGGCTAGGTGTTTGTCCAAGGTCATCTAGTTGCTTTTTAACCTACATAGACTCACTGTAACTGGGTATCATGGATGCCACACACTTGCCGCTTCACCACCTACTGCATGAAGAGCATTACCTTCTGCTCAGTCTGAACTATGACTTGGCATTTGAAGCACATCAGCGAATGCAGGACAACCCTGCCTTATCTCTCTCAGCCACAAACATTTTCTGTACTATTTGGAAACCTAGAGATGACTGTGATGGCTCTCCTCTGCTGACTCTTGTCCAGCCTGTAAATCACACTCTGGATTCCTGTAGAAAAACTACTGCACAGCTTTGGTGACCTTTGCTCTCCTCTCTGTACCCTTCACAGCACTCCAAAACTTCACTGGTGACCTCCCCACAGTACAACAACTAACCCAGTGTATTTCTAAGCTGCTTTGTAACTTTTGCCGTGTCATTCACCCTTGCAATACCACTGTCTTGCCACATGGCTGCATAGTATCTCTACAAGCCGTAGCAACTCCAGGTGTGAATGTGTTCACTCCTCTCCCTCAGCTTTATCACCGACTCTTTCAGAAGAAAACTCCAAGATACTTCAGAAGAAAGACTTTATTTTCCAGAAGTCACTTTGACTCTTCCCCAGACATCACATTCTACCCCATGTCCAACAGCAGTTCTAGTTCTGTAAAATACTTTTCATTACTTCTCCTGGCATGGATGCCACATTTTATGAACAGTTCCTACATGTCTAGACTCAAAAATGCCACAAGGAAAGTGGATTGTGTGGTGCCACCTACCATTTGTCTGATGCCAGAAATTGGAAGCAAAAAGGTGGCACATCATACTTGGCAGACGCAACATTTCATTAACTAAACCTCCCTGAAATTTCTGGATGAGGTTCTGTCGCCATCTCTCAACATCTGCCCATCTTGCTAGCCTGTGCTGTAAACTCTGTGGCCAGCCCTTAGAGTTTCAGTGCCTTTTAGTAACTGGCAATATCTAATTATGGAAAGGAAGCATAATACTCCATTACATTTGCCCTTTTCTTACCTCTGAATTTTATTTTTTTTCCACTCATGCATGTGTTTTCACTCCCTGTAGGACCGAAGCACAATGCAAGAAAATGCCACAGATTCAGTAGCAACACCCACTAACAGGAAGCAGAAGTGACAAGACTGATTACTCACTTGAATCCTGTCTGAATATTCTGACATCTCTTTTAAAAATGCACACATTAAAAAAGTAAATAGACAAACTATACCTCATCTTTTTTAAGGTATATGCAAAGACTTAAAACAAAGAGAAGAGAGAAATTATCAAAGAAACATCTTTGTCTCAAAAGAGGTAAAAATAATTGGTTTATTATTTTCTTGAAGACTTGGAGTAAAGATTATTTCAAAATAAATTAATGATATATGCCATTGATGTGCACATTCTACCTTCCATTTTTACTCAATTTTTGTTCCTCTAAGTTCTTCAAAGATTAATCTGGTGATATTTTGCTCAGGCAGCACGTTTTGAGGAGCAAACCATTCCCTCACAGTGAAACTGCTACCTGAAGAGTACCTATTACCATCAGGAGATGTGTCTGTTCAGCCTGCTGAACTTAATAGTCCTAGAAAGCTGATCTATAAACTTCAGTCAAGTGACTCTACCGGAGAATCAGTTGAATACTCTCAACTGAATACTACTGCTAATAGGGAGAAAAGTGATATTACTGACTAACAACTGCAATCAAAGCAGTATCAGCAACACAAAGAAAACACACAGCAAACCAGTTTGCAAGATACTACACAGCAGGAATCATACACACCTCTATTTAAGTAGCTTTGTTCACATTCTTCACAAAGGAATGCCAACCCCCTGGCAAAGTTGAAATGTCAGCAGCACTGCCATGAAAGTCTTACCTTCTCATATCTTCCCAATACTATTGAGTTTTGGAGGCAGAAAGCCAAGGTGTCACAAAATTTGTAATTAATTTAGAAATAAATGTCAATCACTTCTGCTTACAAATATATTTGGGAATATACCTCTTGGTGTGCCTTCCTCTTTTTCTTAATTTTCAAAACATTAGTATAGAGGAAAGAAAGCTAAAGGACAATCCAAGTATGGTAACAATGATTATAGAGAGGATAGGAGTTTAATTCAGAACTGCTGTTACTTGCAGCTTCTAGTATTTCAAAGTTATACAACAAATGCTAAAATGTCCATTCAAGGTCCATTTTCTCAATATCATACAATCATAAAATGTTTTGGCACTCCAACACTGACTGCCCATCAGCTGCAACACGTGAGCAACACCTTCTGTTGAAGAGTGTGTCTTGGTAAACCACAGTCTCACAGAAAACTGTGGCTAGGAAAAGCCCTACCTTCTCTTCCTGATGTACTCTGTTGGCATTTTCCATCTGAAAGTTGTGCAAGGACTGGATTTTGTCGATCTGCTGTCGCTGCTTCTCTAGCTCCCCTTGGAATTCATTCTTTTTTTGCTCCACAGCACCCCTCTCCGCTGCCGCCCTGCGGACTTTGCCTTCCAGATCCATGACTCGACCCTGAGGAAGAGCAGATTAGCCAAAGCAAACAGAAATGCTTCCTCCTCGCCAGAATCTTGTCCAATACATTCAAGGATAGCAAATGTCACAGTTCTAACAGTACTGATATTGTGAAAGTTCTGTGTCAGCCAGGGATACTAGTCATACATACAGACACACACCTCCCTAGTTTTACATAAATTAACAGGAGTGCATATTTTGTAGAGACTGTCAAAATTTCAGTTAAAGATAAGAAAAATGAAAAGCTCAGTACTCAAGCTTAAAAAAAAACCAAACCAAAAGATAAACATAAAGATTAGAGTCTACAATCTTTCTGAAGTACAAAGTTAAATAATTTTTTTAAATTTAGCCCATACAATTCTGTCAGCTCTACACTTCTCAGTGTTGATCCTAAACTAACACAGTGTGAAAACTCAGCACTCAAATCAATCTGATTTCCTGAAACAGCTAGAAAAGAACAGAGGGAGGACAATGCTGCCCAACTTTTACATGAACAACTCACATATAGCTATTACAGAAAAACAGATATAAAAAAAATTCTACATAAAGAAAATTATCATTCTTCTTGACTGCTCAAACAGCAGCTACAGTCAGAAGAAAATTCAACACCATCACACCCTGTACATACAAGGACAGAGACATAAGCTAAGGAATCAAGCCTGATGATTTCACATTCTTTTCCCCTCCCTCCCCCTTCTTTTTTGTAAGTACCAATTTAGTTTTGCAGGACATTGTTTCTAAACATTTTGGGTTAAAACTGTTCTTCAGCAGCAACTAGGAAAACAAAAACATGCAAGGGGTGGGGATATCAACAGAATCTACCCATTTGAAAAAAGACCTGGCAATTCCAGGTGGATTAAAAATCAGATATAATAAAAACTGTGCATGTTCCAAGAAAATGTACCAAATCTTCTTACACCACAGTATGCAGCATATTATGATCCACTTCCCTGCTTCTCTGCCACAGAAAGCAAGAAAAGGGAGAGACGGCAAAGAAAAAAAAGAAAAAAGACTTGCAGTTTAGCTAGAATAGCAAGGAAAAGCACTCATTCCATTTCAGTCGTAACAGCTGCCAAGTCTTGCCAACAAACAAATGGGTCTACGGAATGCTTTAGAAGCACCATCCGTGTTCAGCTATGCTTTTATTCCATTCAGAGTGCGTGACTATGCAGAAGTGAAGAAATTTTCAGGCTAACTTTGGGAGAAATGTACAAGATGGTACAGTATATCAGTAATATCAGAGGACCTTGTGTCTCTACATTATTGAGACCAAGACAAACTAGGATGGTGGCATATTTTTCTCACTATCAGCTGCTTCATGGCTCTGCAGCAAAAATTCAGCAGTATTGACACAGTCACTACCCACTGGCAGCCACCATCCTGAGGCCACTGACTAAAGGGAAAGCAAGGGATGACCAGAGTCTCAGAAGTCATAAGACATACCCTTAACCGCACAGCCAGACACAAGCGAATAGTGCCTATTCCGAGGTCAAACAGGAGTTCAACTCCTTCAGCTCTCAACTCAGTACTAAAATTTGGCTCAGTTACAAAGAGCATACAAATTCACTGGATAAACTGGGAAGGAGCTCTCATGAGTCATGTTTAATCAACATGTTGTTAGATTTTAGGTTAGCTTGTTAAAAACAGTAACAAAGGAAAAGAAAATGAAAGAGAGAAGGAAAAAAAAGAAAATAACTGTCCTGCAGAGATTGTCACAAACCAGAAACTTCAATCACATACCCTATTTCAGAAGACATGCAACAGAAAGGATTAAAACCCAAGCTCAACAGCCACAAAAAATATAGTTAACATCAGAAAAATACAGCTATCATCAGACACGGTAACTATTACACGTGACTTGCATGTCCTTCTTCAGAAAGACCACTAAGAAACACTAATTCAGATTTTGTTTCTGAACAACCCAGATTTCCTTGTAGTCAGTGGGAAAGTATGCATACAATGTTATGGATCAAGTACGAAGACAAATCTAGGGATATGACTGTGCTAGTTTTGACTGGGATAGAGCTAATTTTCTTCACAGTGGCTGGTGTGGGGCTCTGCTTTGGATTTGTGACAAACACAAGGTTGATGATATAAAGATGTTTTTGTTATTGCTGAGCAGGGCTTGCAAAAGCCAAGGCCTTTTCCTGCCTTGCATACTGCCATGATGGCAAGGAAGTTGGGGGTACTTGAGAGGTTGGGAGGGGACAAAAAACAGAGGATGTCATTTGTCACATCGTTAATGTGAAACAGCACAAGACAGTTGAATGCTTTGTGTGAGCAGAAGTAACAAGTATCATACATGCAGGCGTGTTCAAGTTTTGGGTTCCTCTCTCATGTACAAAAAGGCACTTCTCCCATCCCCCCAGTCTCCCACTACTGATAAGAAATGACTGTAAAATTAGTGAAGGTTCCTGCAACAAGCTGAAGTTCCTGACTTGCCACATGAAGGAGAATCATCCTTCTTGTGAACTATGTCTATTACTTGCACAAGTACAAAGTGACAGCAGAGCAAAAGGAATGTTACCTGCAGATCCATGCTACGAGAACTTGCAATCCAGTAATTGAAACCCAAAACAATTATGCACGCCACGAGTGCAGCCATGAGGAGTGGTGGAGACTTCATCCCGCGACAGCTGTTTCCTAGTCCTACCATTTCAAGAAAAGAACAAATCCGAAGAACCACAGTGAGTACGGAAACCTGCAAATTAAAAAGGTCACATTATACTGCATCCCCAACTACAGCTATTTTATACACACAATAAAACTTTATTTGCAATAATGCAACAGCTCTCAGCTGACAGGCCTACACCTAGCAAGGAAGGTGAATGTTATTCATGTTGACCTGTCTAGGTATTTCCCTCTGAAAGACAAAGAAAGGTCACCGCACACTATTAGCTTCTATAGAAAGCTTCACATGGTCTTAAGAGGGATGTTTTGAATACTCCTAACAACATAATGAAAATTCACAATAAACAGAACCAGCCATGCTTTTATCATACATCTACCCAAAAACCTAAGTAGACAACACTGGGCTAGAGAAAAGATTCGTTTTTACCTAATTTACTCAGAAAACTAACTCAGTCTTGCTATTTGAGGACTAATTCGCAGTCTGCTTCCTAAAATTGGACAGTTTCAACTAATTCCATCTGATATTACTATTCTAACTTCTTGTTCCCAAGCTTGTAAATAAATACGTAAGTCAGATTGAAGCAAATTATTTAAAGGATAATCTAAAAATAAAAATTCATATAAATATGAGCAGACACTCCATTGATTTCAATGTTACATTGCATTAAGTGTTCTCCATTTTGATCTTCAGCTGCTTTCTCTGCTGCTACAAAAAATAAATAATGAATTAGTAGTACCAGGGATACTACTGGTTGTTATTGAGACTTGTGTTATTACTGTGAAACAGCCCACCTTAAAAGATAGGCAGGGGCAAAGGGCAGTTGCAATTCTCTTTGAAATAGGCAACATTGATTTTATGATGTGGTAAAATCTGGTCTTAATAAGCCTAATGGCACCTAGCTTTATGAATCTTCAAACTCCACTGGGAATCTTGGCTGCAGTTTGTAGAAGATTGCTCCCTTGTAAACTGAGATTAACATTTTTCTTACCGCACTCCTGCAGACAAAAGACAGCAAAAATAAGCACAGAAGACGACGCAGACAGCAAATAAATATGCATCACAAGACACTAGCTAAATCTAAAATGGGTAATTTACTAGTAACATATTGTACAAGCTCTCAAGGTACATGCTCTTAAGGAAAGCAACCTTGTCCCTACTGTTGCAATGCACAGGTGGGCAATGTTTTAAAAGTTAATAAATGGTAGCAACTCTCAAAGGATTTACATGTGAACATACACTGCAAACACAGGGCAAGAATGTGATGCCAGCACTTTGCAGGTACTAGATATGAGGATTTTACTGTATGTCCAGCACTTAAGTCTTTCAACAGCTCACCTATACCTAAGTGTGCACATGCATCCTCTAAAAAATTCCTCCTTTGCAGTTAAGGTAGTTTATATCTTCTCCTCTTTTCTCAGCAGACAGTGCACAACACTGCCAGACTCATGAAGGTTTCAAATCTGTGTGTTCATTTGAAAAGTTTGTTAATTTGTATTTGAGGGTGGAATATAACAGTAAAATGTAGCTTCCTGAAAATATTGCCTCTTCATAAACACACACACACCACAAAACAATTCAAAAAAGTATGCAAAAAAGTCTAACACCTGAGACTTGAGTTTCTTGCCTAAAGGAAACCCCAGCTAAGGAGAAAAGGGACACGTGCAGCACAGCTCCAGTGGGCAACCACAGGGCGACATACAGATGAGGTAAGGTCAACACTAAGAAGCAAAGGCATGGGAAGGAAGAATGCTTTTTTTTTTTTTTTTTTGGTAAAGCAAAAAATTAAGATGCAGCAAATTAAAACACAGAGACATGCACAAATATCCAGTAGAAAGCTATGAATTGCAAAAACACGTATATCTTGCACAGACTATTTTCCTGCAGTGTCATCCTAAAAGGAGCACCTGAAAAGTACAGAGCCACCATGTCTTACACATGATTCCTGAAAACCAAGAACCAGATCTCCAGAGTAGCAAAAATCAGAGCACAAAGCGCATGATTAGCACTGCCTTCTCAGCAAAAAACAAGAGAATTGATTTACTTCTGCATACCAGAATATAATACTGTATTTCAGAAAAGGTCTGTCAGAACCTGTCATGAAGTCATCTGTATCCTGTTCTTTGCTGTAAGAGTATTAGTAGGTACACCTGACACATGGAAAAACTACAAACATAGCACTGCAAGATGCAGTGATTCATTCCAAGTGTGACTTGAATAAAATATACCGGGTATTTTCCTCATAGCTGTCAGAAATAGAGAAAATAGTTCACATTACCAGCAATAACAGTTTGCACTGTAATTTATCTACTAGATAATTATAGGGGACTAGCTGTACAGCTCAAAAATTTTCAGAGGTAAAGCAACTATATTGTTCAAAGAAAGAATGATTAGTTCACCATGCAGCTTTAAGCACAGGCACAAAACCATGTTAAAAAAATGCCAATACACCTAGATAGTACACAAATCTGGCAGTTTCAGCATCTTTTCTGCTGTTTTCAGCTGTTAAAAACAAACAGGCAAGAAAGTGCTGATTTCACTAAAGCATGTTTGACTTCAATACATTGCTCTTTCTAGAAAAGCCAGTGTTGTTTGTCCTTATATAATTTATATCAGTTTGGAATATATTTTTATACTGAACAGGAGGGAAAGCAAAAGGAAGAGGAAAGACATGAAAGACACAGAAGGATCTTCCATTCACATACTGCAGACCCAAAATTTTACCTCAGTTGCAATGTTGATATTCCGTCTCTCATCAATTCAAAAAAATAAAAACTGTTTAACTTTCTGCCATGGATATCCACACTCATATATTTTGGAGGAGAGATAAGCAAATCACCTCAATACGCACATTTACATGAAAATCTGTTTGCACATGCTGTTTTCCAGGAAATATCTGGTCTGGCATAGTTATTTGAGTCGAATTTCAAATAAGTTTCTGATTTTATGAGTAAGAAAGTGATTTTACTGAAGATGAAATTCCACAACGTCCAGGGCAGATGTAAAAATGAGCATATTCATAAAATTCCTGACTTCTGAACAGCAGATTTCATCCTTCTGCTTTACCAACCTAGTGGTGCTTCATTGAGAGGGAGATGTTTTAGACTCTGAGATATTCAAGTAAATTAACATACAGCATGCTGTTACTTCCCACAGCGAGCAACTCTTTCTTTTACTGTACTCAGCTGAAGTAGGATAGCTGGTATCCAGCAGTCTTCCACTACAGAGAAGCAACAACCTTGCCAACCAAGCCTCAAAACCAACACACTAGGGGTAAAGACAAAACAAAATGGTGCATTTCACACTCTCAGAAGGAAAGCCAAGCCTCTCTGCTCACAGGGTTCAGCTCTGTGTACTTCCGTAAGACGTGCCGAGCAGAAACAACCAGGAAACATGAAACATTCAATAAACACATAGCAGACTGGGCTGTAAAAATGTTCCCTTATCCCCCACCAGCATACCTGCCTACCAACCTCCTCCTCCGCCAGGAGCCAGCCACTGCATGGTACAAAGCCAGAATAAGCCAGAGCAGCACCTAAAGACCGACCACAGCTGAAGCAGTCACTGAAAAGTGAAGGCACAGCTTCTTGGAGGTCTGAATGCTTGGAACTCAGAGTAAGGACAAAGCCTTACTAAAAAACCTGTTGAAAAGTAGAGCCACAACCAGACACAAGAGATTTTGGGGAAAAAAAAAAAAAGGCGCAACAAGGGCTAACGCGCAGCACAGAGGTCACGCAATCCCATCCCAACCAGACTGCACCAGAATGGGGAAACCTCCTCCCATCAAGGGAACCTCTCAGACAGACAGTGGTGCTATCCTCACCTATTGCAGATTCTTTTCCAACTTCCCAGTGAGCTTCTGGAAGAAACAATCGTTTTTTTCTGATATTGTCATGAAATTCCTATGTCTGACTGCTTGAATTAAAGTGTACTGGATTAACCAAGCAAGTTAATCAAAACTTTTCCCATTGACAAGTTAGTTAATTACGCCCAGACACAATTAAATCAGACTAAAAGGTACTAGAACTTGAGTTTTAAAAAATTGTAAATGAAATTGGAAAAATAAGTAATACTTAAAGAGGTGAATCAGAGAGCAAACATTTGTGTGCCCAGTCTTCTAAAAGAAAAAGGCGACCATTTGTGTGTGCATGAAAATGGAGTGCAGAAAAAAAAGAGGCAAAACCTTTCAATTTTCATTTTATAAATGGGTTATACACAGTCGTGATTATCCTTGAAAGATAAATCCAGTTGGTTCTTACTACAGCAGGATCTTACTTACAAGCACTACTCATAGCCCCATGGTGAGAACCAGCTATAGCCAGCAGCAATCTTTACACTTTCAAAGTTGTACAGACTGTACACAGGGGTCAGGAACTGTACACTGTCACAAAACACAGCATACAGATTTCTTATCATCCTCTGCAGCAACACTGTCTGGGGGTGGTTTTTCTTTTCAAATTTGCAAATCAAAAGAGGTCAAATAAACTTTTTTTTCAATGGCAATTTAAAGTTTGTCCACTGAACTCAAGCCTGTTGACCACAAACTTTCTATATGCCTTTCACAGGGATTTACAAACTGCAGGAAGAAAAAGAAAAAATAAAAACACACCCTGAAACATCCAGCAACAGCCACTACTCAAACTTCCATACTTTGGATGAATGTCACAGAGTCACTATTTACCCAAATTATCAAGTTACACTTTTTACAGGAAGGAAAGGGCATTTTCACCACAACACATTAGCAACTTCACTCTCATCCTGCTCAGAAATAACCATTTGATAGTCAATTCAGGTCTCAGGTCTTCCTTTTCTAATGTATTTTTAACTAGAAGTAACAGATCAGAAGACTATGAAAACCCTAAAAATGCACTATCTGTCCAAAGACAGGGTGACTGTTACCACTTGGTCACTAACCATGTTTCAGCTCAAGAACCCTCTCTTCTTTCAAATGACAACTTTACAAGAAGCTAATAATCAAACACCCTCAATGCCCTTTATCTGATTAAAGAGAATTCCCAAACAGGTATGTGGCAAAACAGAAGCTAGAGGTTTAATGTAGGTATCTATTCCAACAACACAAGTTGGCTAACCAAAAATAACTCGACAAAATGTTCTAGAATACCTGGACATGTTTCTGGACATGCTGCCTAGGTGTACTTTTAGATAATAGTATTACCACCTGAAAATACTGCGTATGAAAACAAAATTAACCAAGCAAACTTATACACCTGAACTATCTGAAGAGTTAGTCAGATTGTTCACTTGTTTCTAAGATTACATTTTGTTGCTGGTATTTTCCCCATACAACATGAACTAGCTCGTTAAGATCACAATTAATAGGACACCCACTTATCTTAAACGAGGATTAGGAAACAGAGTACAGTAAGTTTAGATATGTGGTGAGAAACCCAGTAAATTGCTACCACTTCCCCACCACTGCAAAACTACACATATGGTTTGACTGTAAAACATGCAGACTTCCCACTAGGTGAAAAAAAAATTCAAAATTACAAATAGTTCTTTAAGAGAAAAGTGCTGTTAAGATGTAAGATGAAAAGCCATTCAAAAAAAGTCAATTCAAGAGCAAGATTTTCTAAAAACCTGATCAATTCCTTCTACCTTCAAGCTGACCTGGGAATCCAATAAAGTAAGGCAAGGCAATAACATAGTGCTCACTGTGTACCCAATAGCCGAACCAAAATTTCTGAAAAGGAGGAGGTAACACTTTTCCAAGCAGAGGCGGGAAGGCCTCTGGAGGCACGAACTTTTGAAAAGCCATCAGTCCCCTGAGCAGCGGTAAGGCCTCCACAGCTCTGCCCACGGGGAGGCTGCCGCAGGGCTGGCTCGGAAGGAGAAGGACGATGGTGAACAGTCTCAGGTCACCGCCCGGGCTGCGAGAGACCGCGGAAGGCCACCTAGTCCGACCCTTCCCAGGAACGGTAGCCGGGAGAAGGTATCTCACACCTGCACTGATTTCTAACATTATTATTTCTACCTCCGCTGAGAATATTCAAAGATGTTTCCGGCTCAAGACGCTTAAGAGGGAAAGGTGGCTGAAGAAACAAGGAAATGCTACCAGTGTCCGGCAAGCACGCCAGCTAAGCCCCGGCAAGCCGGCCGGGTACCTCTGCGAGCACTGCCGGCGGCGATGGGGGAAGCGCCCGCGGGACGGAGCCCGCCCGGGGCCGCCCCTCGCCGGCCTCACCGCCCTCACGGCCGGCTGCTGCCCGCCACGCACGCCCCGCGCCGGGGCCG
>VWPU01021022.1:0-26033 GCA_013398955.1 Callaeas wilsoni
CGGGGCGGGGCGGGCGGGAGCGGCAGCGGTCGCGGAGGTGTGCGGGGGCGGCGCCCCTCGAGGGCTGCTCCGCCGGGCGGCCTGGTTTCCAGAGCGCCCGGAGCGGGTGACCCACATCCGCGGAAGCTGCCGGGGCACCGGTTATCCCCCTACCTACGTGTGGCCCCTCTGGAGCCCTGGCGCACCGTCCACCCCCCCAGGGGAGGAGGACTCGGGGCCACCACCGGGATTCACTCCCCCCAAGCCGAGGCTCTGCCGGGACGAGCAGAGACCCGCCTCATGCACACAGCACCCCCAGCCCCATCTCCCTCGGCCGGCCCTCTCCAGCTCCTTGCTCCGGCCGCACTCTCCTCGCTTTTCGGCCCCTGGCTCCGGCAATGCCGGTCACCCCATCCCGGCGGCTGAGCTGTGGAGGAGCACTGGCAAGGTGAGGAGATCCACCCGTGCCCTTCAAGCAGGAGAGGCTCGGCCTTGACCACTTTCGGAAAAGTAGGGAGAGCGCTCAGGAGGGAGATCTCTGCTGCCACAGGGTTAGTAGAACGGCGTGGAAAAAGTCACTTACAAACACTTTTTTAAAAAATCTGGCGCTGCCTTTTCGTAGGAGTTACGGTGAGAATCTGGGTTGAAAGGCGCCATAAGGAGCAATTTCGTTACAACACGATGCAGCTCCTAGCTCTGCCACAGCCATCAGCGTGCAGCACTTGCCCAGCAGCTCCTGCAACACTCTGGAAACCTGGCTAAACGGAGGAGTGCAGGGAAACTGCATTATCCTCAGGAGGGGGAAGGAGAAACTGAGGCACAACAAGCTCATATAAATCCATTCCAAACTCTAATCTTCACTCCCCTCCACAAGTTATTTGCATTTCTGATAGGAATTCCTAGGGGACTGGAGCAATGCCAAGAAGATTTCATTACTGGAATGGAAATGTCACTCCCTCCCCACTGCCTCCTGCTGCAATGAGGTAGCTGGGAGGAGACACAGACAAAGCCATCCATTCGAGTGCTAGTTGCACTTGGGGACAGGAAATCACTGGGATCACTACAGCTCTTGGGCTGAAAGGTTCTGTGCTGGTGCTTGCTAAGAGCTTCATGCACACTTGCAGTCGCTGCTGCCTCTCCCCCATGTATCCATCCAGCTACACGGTGTGTTTCTGCACTTATGGCAATAGCACCCTCCAGATGGTAGCTACTTTTTCAGATTTTAGTTATCTCATGAGAAAAAAATAACGGCCATTAGAATAAAGGCATGTTTCTACGGTGTTTTCCTTCAAAGGATTTCTTCCACCTCTACAATTAAAAAAGGCTTACACTACACTGGTCCCATGGGCTCAGGAAGTGCTCCAGCTGTTGTAGCATGGCATAGGCCAGATTCTGGGTTGGTGTAAGAGAGCAAAGCTTTGCTGGAAGCAGTAGACCAAGGGAAATTTTCCCCATCAAGGGATCTGACTTCAGCTCTTCTGAAAAGGGCTTTGTGTTAACAGTGATAGGCAGGAAGAGCCATATGAAAATTGGACTGAAATCCTGCACGCACTGCCAGTTGGAGTGCAAACTGCAGTGGGAAAACTTACAGAGGAGTGCAATAACACCATGCAAAAATCAAAGGAACTGCTGAATCTTAAATGTTTTTAGGAACTGAAGACAAATTAACTCTCTTGGCCTCTTGCGGCACTGAATGAAGCACCATGACTTTATTCTTCAGGCTGTGACATCATTGACAGTGCTCATTGTTCACGTCTACAGGACACAGCTGTTGGCCCTCTAGACTACATTCTTTCCTTACTTCTGCTGCAATAGCATGTTGCCACATCTCACCAGATGTGCTGGGAAGTGTAGGTATATTCCAGAAAATGCCTGAAGAGCTATGCAATAATCCAGAGGTGAATGCACAGTGTTGGGAGACTTCTGAAGATGAAGGAAAAGAGAAGAAAGGACAAAAGGGAGGGAGGGAAAAGAGAGAAGGCAGAAGGAAGGGAAGTATTTGCTGGACTTCCTTACCTTCCTCTACTGTTCAGCCTCTTCTAACTACTGAGACCCAACAGGACATCTGGGGCAGGTTATCCCAGTGAGAAAGCACCCCAAACCCCCTATTTCCACATGAGAAGCCATAGCCCTAAAAGTTCAACAAAAGCTGCTGACACATGCCACTGCTCCATCGTCAAAGTAGTCAGTCTGCAACTGGATACAAAATCCCTGTGTTTTGTACAAGGTGTTTTCTATAGAGCTGCCTGGTTTGCACTGGGGTTCAAGAACTTGTCCGCTCCATCCTCTGAGTTGGGATTTGAAAAGCAGCATTGACCCTCCATTGCTAGGGGGCAGATCCCTCATCCTGCATCGGGAAGCTGTGGCAATGGTGAGAGCAAGGATGAAGTGGCATTCAAGGGTTGCAGGAGTACAGGAGCAGCTCTGCTCTACAGTGTAGGAGACACAGGATGGCTATTCAGGTTCTTCCTGAGTGGGAGATCTGTTGAAGCCAGCATATTTAGTTCCAGACTAGAACAAGAGCTGCTCCCAACTTTTTGGTCACCACCAGAGGCTACACCAAGTGACAGGAGGAAGCTCCGTGTGTGAGGGCTTTTGCAGCTTAGGGATGGCTTCTCAAATTAATGCCCCAAAGTTGGGCCAGAACACAGTGATTGAGGAAGCACAACCCTGAGGACTTTCCAAAACTTGCCAAGGACACAGCCTGAGAGCTACTGGATAATACAGTGGCTTTTCAGGTCACTGAAAAGGATTAAACTGAGAATAAATTTTCTCCATTCTCTGCCCAACCCATTATAATGGGTTGTTCATGTCAGATAATAGTGCTTAACGTGGCCACTTCTGAGGACCCAAATATAACTCTCCATCTTGGCATAGATGTGGGAAAAAACTGGCCAGCCCAAGACCTTGGGTATGGTATTTAAAGCCACGTGTGGCTGCAGCAGCAACAGCAGCTCACAAGAAGGCTGAAACTGTCTGGGCTAAATCCTGCCTGTGTCTGGGCTAAGCTTACCATAACTGAGTTATACTGCTCATTTGGGAATTATCTTAGCTACAGCTGAACTCTGTTCTCTTTTAATTTATATTATTCTACCATCTCTTCCCTCTCCTTTCTTGTCTTACTCTCAACCACCTTCTTCAGAAAGCAACTGTGTTGAAATATTCCAGCCTCTCTGTTTCAGCCTCCTCCAGCTCTTACATATTTCATATGTGCTGGTTTTAACTTTCTGTGTGAATAAAGAGAAGGACAGGGAACTCTATTAAAGACTTGCATTTGCTTTGTCTTGAGAATACAAGGATATCAGGTATTAGTCTAAGCTCTGAGCTCAGGCCTGATCCTTTCCTAGTTCCCAAACTCTCCCAGCTCTGCCTGGCTGTGGCAGGTGGCATTGTGTACATGAGGGAGACTAGGTTTGGGTCACTGTATACTGGATCTAAATTTGGAATTTTCTCTGAGTTTCAAGGTTATCAAGTTTGGCCCCAGCCCAATCATAATCATTACCCCAAGCCCAAACATTGTCCCTCCACGTGTCTGGGATGGTTTTTTTTTTAGAGGTGATAAACTAACACATCATATGTGTTATCTGTTTTTTGTGATAAATGCCAAGCTGTCAGAATGAAAATGTCACATAAATCACACATGAAGTATTTACACTAAAAAAGATCCACTCATAAGAATTTTAAAAACCTTTCTGATGGTGCCATCATTTGCAGCAGGTTAGCCAGGTATTGCCAATGTTTCCATTTCTGGAGTTGAAATAAACACAGCACATCAAAACAGAGTCATCGAACAAAACCAAAATGTATTCAACATGGTGCAACAGTCAATGCCATAAGAAATCACCATATAAGTATGCAGAGTTACATATAATCTACACATATCAATATGACTTTACAAATTTCATATTACATGTTGATACACACAAATTGGACTTGGGAGGAAGCACTTGTTGCCAGTCCCTCTGGGGGCTCAGTTTCTTACCTACTTGTAAGGTAGGGTGAGACAACAGTGGTTTTGAAAGTGACCGTGTGTATTGCGATCGTATTGCACTCTCTTGTGAGTCAGAGTAGATAATTATCTCCACCAGCCACGTGACAAAATGGTATGGAGCTTGCTCAGCATACAACCATCCCTTGTGGGACAGAGGTCTGGCAGGTGCGAGGTCCCTGGTGGCTCCTCAGCGTGGCCACAAGCTTCTTGAACCAGCCCCTGGCTCTCGAAAGGGGCCAAGTCAGGGCAGCAGAGCCCACAGCCCAGAGTGCAGTGGCATGCTCTGTCAGGACCAGACGCCTTCTGGATTTGGAGAGGCTGGCACTAATTCTGGAAGGTGCTACACCTGCTCCAGGGAAAGCCTTGCAGGAAGAGCCTTGAGCCCCAGCAGGAGTGGCCAGTGGGGCTGGCTCTCAGCTGTGCTCTCTGCCTGGGGCTGGGGTGGCACCGCATCTCACCTGGGAAGGTGGAGTGGGCTACAGACCAAAAGCCCTCCTCAGGGCACACAGAAAGCTGAAAGGTACTGTAGGCAGTCCTACAACTGCTGTAATAGACTCTGTGGGTGGAAGAGCTTCCTAACAGCTCCAGACTCTCTGTGGGAGGGTTAATACCATATTTACCTTTCCCTCTCCAGCCCCTCTTGCCTTGTCAAGCCTGCGCTGCTGTGCTCAAGTCGAAGGAATGAAACAACCACAAACCAGGCCTACAGTCCTAAAAATAGTGGCATTAACAGGGCACTAATCTATGTTATGGCTCTCAACGATTGCTATCAGAGCTGGACAAGGTAAACTACAGCTGGAAATGCAGCAGTGTCTCTGCTGCAGACCAGGCAGGGCAGAGTGAGCAAAGGGCATTTTGCTGTGTACATCACTGCTCCTGAAAGAAAGTCCTCAGCACTTCTCAGGGGCTTCATTTGTGGCTGTGTGAGCAGTCAGTGACATTTGTGCCATGAATACCTTACTTTTGCCCAACGGAAGATAATTACACCCTGAAAGATATTCTCACTAGCAAAACCCCAGAAAAATTGTAAAGCAGAAGTGATAGAATTGAAAAAAAGGGGAGATGAGGGTAAAGTGAGGAGAAGAACATGAACAGAGGAGAGAAGGAATGAGAGAAGAAGAGGAAAAAAAGATTGGGGAAAATAAAATTTTTTTAAAAGCACCTCATTTGGGGTTTGCAGGAGGTGACTCAGCACCTGCAGATCTGAATTCTCCTTCTGACTTGACTCTGGCTGGCCATGTGCCTTGTGCCTTGCTCTATCTGAGGTTCTTACCTTGCAAAGCATCCAGGAGGGCAAATGTACTGGCAAAGCACAAGCATTTAAAATCCTCCAGCAGCCACAACAGTCAAATGCTGTGACTGAAATGTAAAGCAAAGACTGAGGGTGGGATGGGAGGAGAGAAAGGGAATCAAGGAGCAGAGGAAGGGTGAGGAGTGAGAGGAATGGGGAATGAAAGACTAGGGAGACCATGTGGAGGGGGAGAAAATCTTGGAAATGAGGTTAGGTGTTGGTCAGAGTCTCTATGTCCTCTTGCAATGGCAGGGGAAAGAGCTGAAACTCGTCCTGCTGACCTGCTGCAGAGACTGACGCTTGCAGGCTCCCCACTGGTGTCACCTCTGCAATCCCTGTCCCAGAGCAGAAGAGCCAAGTAACCGTAGGGGCCCATCACAGAGAGGTTTCCAGACAGGAGGAACGCCTGACGTAGAAATGCCGCCTGTCGTGCCCCTCCGGCCTGTGCACGATCAGGACAGGGAAGAATCGGGCATCGTGATAGGTTGGGGGGTTCTCGTTGACAGCCAGCTGGCTGGAGTAGGAGCAGCACTGCTCATCCTGGCAGCCCCGGTCTGCAATGCTGCTGCTGCGGCTCCTCCAGAGGCCTGTCCTGTGGGAGCCATGGATGCGGCAGAGGGAGAAGCGGCTGGTGTTGAGGGAGAGGCGGGAGTTGCCGCTGCAGCTGTGGAAAGCGTGGCGTGAGAAGATGGAGGAGGTGCTGGAGGCACGGTTGCAGCGTTCACAGCCGTGGGCCGTTTCGCCGTACCGACACACCGTGTAGCTGTTGTAGGCCGGGGAGTTGGCCAGGTCCATGAGCATGGCCTCCGAGTAGCTAGGGATCAGCTGTCGGTTGGTGCAGATGTGCCACTCCAGCTCGGTGCTGTCCTGCGTGGTGTCCCGGGGCATGCGGTACCGGTACAAGGGCTCCTCCGCCGTCGTGGGCGCCGTGTACTCCAGGCCCAGCAACTTCTCCACGTGGTAATGGACATAAGCAGTCCGATACTCGATGAGTACCCTGAGTGGCCAGGAGATCATCAGGATAGCTGCCACCCAGAAAGCATAATGGGACACGTACCACGGGAGGTGATCTGGGTCTCCATAGGCCATCATAAGCTCTTTAAAATCCACATTTTTGAGCTGCATGCCTTCCCTCACCTCCATATAGTCATCTAGTCCCTCTATCTCCGTGAAGAAGTGAGCTCTCTGAGTCAGGTAAGAGTTCTCAGACTCAATGTTGGCAAAGCTGAAGCACTTGGTGAACCTCAGCTTGGTGGCTGTATAGCTCTCCAAGCCCAGGAGCTCCTTGGAGATGTCCTTGTATCCACAGTGAGAGTAATCAAACTCAGCTTCAGCCACGTGTGTGTTGACCCTCTCATGGTAGACCTGTGTGGTGGTGTAGGCATCACCGTTGCGGTACCGGGTCACCTGCCGGGTTCGCCGTACGAAGTGGTAGCTGATGGCCTTCCACCAGATGCATGGAGTGGCTTGCTGCATGCGGTTGATGCACTCATACACGCTGTCCACGTCTGCCTTGTACTGCAGCTCCCTCTTGACGTGGCAGTGCCAGCACTCCACCAGGTACACCACATACAGCATGGAGAGGAAGGCCAGCGGGATATAAACGTAGCCGTCCGAGCACGGGCTGTCATGGTAGATCATAGACTTGCCCTTGAAGGAGCTATCGAAGCTGAGCTTGGTGACTCTGGCCAGCTGACACCAGGCCACTGCACCTAGGCAGCCATACATGAGGATGGAGAGGAGGAGGCATTTCCAGTGGGACTCTCGGCACATACAAGCACTCAGGGACTGTTTCACAGGGCGTTGCTTCAATCACACCGCGGTGCAAGGGGAGAGAAAGACAAAGAGAGAGCGAGGAACCCGTCAATCACGCTGCTTTGCACAATACACACAGTGGCTGCTGCCATCAAGGCTGTGTCTGGCTTTTCTCTTGACTGCCTGAGAACTGGGACACCACCCTACTTAATATAAATGTCAATATAAACAGAAACACCCTGCCAGGGACAGAGCGCTCTGGACAAAGCTCTTTCCTTGCTTCCTTCTGGCTCGGGGGAGGGGGGAAGTTGTTCATGCAGCAGCGACTTGCTGTGCCCGCACCTTGGTCAGATGGGCACCTCTGCCGGGGGCAAGATAGGTCCCCATCTCCTTCTCCCTGCCTGAAGCCAGCATCATTTACGAACCCTGCCATCTTCAGAGGTTGAGAGTGCTGAGCAGGTAAACAGCCAAAAGTGTGGGGCTGTGGAATTGCCCCTTTGCTTTATGAGTGCCCCGTGCTTAAGTTCCCACATGCTGCTGTTGGGGAGGCTCGGGAGCAGCGTCTGTCACAGAGCTGCGGCCCCACAGGTTGTGCCAGCACAGGAGGACCAGCACTTCACGCAGCTAAAGCTGCTGCCTGACTCAGAGCTGACTCACATCCAACCCTGAAACCTACCAAATGATCGACACCATTTTCTTGGAGATGAGCCATCAGGAAAATGACTAGATTCAAGCACATTTAGTTGAAAAAATTGTCGAGATTACAGCACGATGCAGCATTGCTTCAGGCTGGTTAGACTAGCTCTGACCTAAAATACTTGAAAGCTTCAGTGTTGAAGCTAAGGATGTATGTGTGAATATTTAAAACAGCAGACCCTCTCTTTCAAGTCCCAGAAGTCGGGTTGGGAACAGAGCTGGGTTCACACTCCCGTACTCCCACTTTGTTCCCCTGAGAGGGCATGATTGCAGTGCTTACCCCAGCCCTGGTGCAGTGAATCAGCTGCATTGTTGTCATGCAATGTTCAGCTATAAAGAAAAATGCCAAATGGAGCCAAGCAGCTAGTGGAAACAGAGTTGTGTCCCTGCAAAGAGCAGCAGCAGCATGAGTTACACCACTGGCTGGCAGCTGTCTGTCTGTCTGTCTGTAGAGAGTGCGTGAAGAAAGACTCCCGCTGCCCTAGTAGGTAATGAGGAGGGCTGTTTGCATCCCTTTTGTTACTGCCATCCTCTGCCTCTCTCCTAAGTGAGGAAATGACAGTGAGAAAGCAGATACACACAGATACTCATGCATCATCATGCCCTCTGCTGAGCCTGATTTCATGCAAAAATAGAAGCACACTGTTACTCCTTCTCCCAAGGGCCCACCTCTAATGCTTCAAACTGCTCTGTAGATGCCAACAGATGCTAGGTTCAGGAAATGTCTACTCTTTCTTTCTCCACAGATAAATTTCCCCCCCAGTAAAGCTTGTCTTGGACCTACAGCAGTTAGGATGCAGTAAGTGATCTTGAACCAGCAAGGAATTTAAGGAGCAGCATCTTATAACTCAGGAAATAAGAGCATGGCGCCACTGGAAAGCGGAGTTTGCTGTCTTCTCAATGAGATTGAAGCATTGGCATCTAACTTTGCAGGGCTGTAGGGTCAGATTTAATACTGTTTTGCTTTTTTATTTTTTCCCCTAAGACAGAGAACCACTTTTAAGTAACCGTAGAGGGTTTTATAACTTGCTGTGAACACTGCAAACCTAGATTTCACAGGGTTTGGTTTTGATTTCATAGCTTTTAATCTGACATTGTGTAAGTGCAGAGTAATTTTATTGATTTTAGAAAGCTACAGCAGTATACACTTGCAGGGACTTCGGGCAGAATCTGGCCCCTGATCCTTTCTGATGCAGGCAGAAGGAATCTGTAAAGAACTTATATTCTTATCCCAAAACTTCTGTATGTGCACGTGTCAGAATAAAGTATAATTATTCTGGGCTGTATTCTGGCTTCTGTATTCTCTTTACAGCAGCTAAAAGAGATGTAGAGAAGCTAAGTGGGTTATAAAGCACAGGGTATATAACTTCCGTAGGTAGGGCCGTGAAAAAAACCTCAGTATTGGTAAGAATAAGGCTGTTTTTCTTAGCCTTTTGTGGAAAACTTAGAGGAAAGCCAGAAGGTGGCTTCAGGCAGTCCCTAAATCCGCTAAAAAATAACTAGAGAAGTTTAGGGAGTGAACTCCTATGTGCAGTCTGTGTGCAGCCATGGAGAGTTTCATATCTTGAAACTCTTGTCAAATGCCCACTGCTCAGTCTCAGTGTGGTTACTGCCCCAAAGTAGGCTTCTGCTCCAGCTGTACACTGGACTCCAGCTTAGAGCCCCAGGCTCTCCTGACTCATGGGAAACCCACTGGAAATTACTGACTTTTATTCTTTGTCTCTTCTTGACATGAAACTAGAGTTTTTAACTTCTATAGTAATGCAAAAATATAAACTGAAATGAACAGCTGCAAAGCTTGATCTTTTTTTTTCCTCAAAGATTTTCTGAGGTAAAGAAACCTCTTAACATTAACCTCTCTCTACTCCAGGCCCTGAGACTGTGCAGAAGGAACAGCAGGACAATATCCTAACACATGAATTTTTGTACACATTCAGGCTTCCACAGGTACCTCTCATTTAAAATTGCTTATGGTTCACACAGTGAAGAGTGCCAGTGACCCACCAAAAAATGCCCAGCAGTCAGTTTTAATGTAAGATGAGTGCTTAAGCTGTCCATGCAGCTCCAGGAACCCTACTTTTTTTCTATGACTTGTTGGAAGCACTGTCAGCCTGGCCCTGGGCACAGCCAGGTATCAAGGCTGTTCCATGCCAGTTAGGGCACTCTTTGCCAAAGGCACTGCAATCCCCCCTTCCCTGTATCTCACTTGCCTTGACTAACAACTTCTCTGTGGTCCAACCTACAGCCCACAGGCTGGCTTCTGCCCAAGGGGTGGTTCAACCAGCCCTGCTGGTTAGGGCTATCAGAGGCCATATCAGAGTGGGCAAATGCCTCCTAATGTGCTTATCTCTGTGAAATGCCATCTCCCCTTTGGGGGATGAGATAGCTCTGGTTCCACCAGTCCTAGAGCAGCACCCAGCTGGGTTGGCAGTAGCTCAGAGCTTTGCAGGTCCAAGATGACATTTCTGTATGCATCCTCTGGAGGCACTTCAAAAGTGGTCTTCAACCCACTGCACTGAAAGGGCTGAATCAGCCCAAGACAGATTTTCTCCACTATTCTCACTGCAGCCTGCAAAAAAGGCAGCTTCTCTCCTCTTTACATTAGTGAAGACATGCAGCCATAGAGCCCACTGCCACGTCTGATTCACACACCTACCAGTCCAGTTCAGCAGGGCCTTCATGTTCAAAACCCTTTGGTAAAAAACACAAGTTTTTTCACCTGGCTTTTCTGACCCACTGTGTCACTCCTGCTGTTGTTTCTAAGCAAATCTCAATCTCTGCAGGTCCTCAGTTATAAAAGGATCTCTCTTCCAGGGTCTACCCCCACAGCTGTCCTGCCTGTTTCATGTTCTGACCATGTTTATCTGGCTATAACCTCCTATTTCTCCTTCTCTTTGCTGAAATAATTATCTGATACAATTATACTATTAGAAACACTATTAGAATATTTGTAAGAAAGACATGAAATAGAACATAACTACAATAAAGGTATAAGACATTCAAAAGTCTACTAAGGAAATATATCTTTTCATCTCTCTCTGCATAAAAAATTCATTAATATGTTAAACCAGTGGCTCCCAGACTTTATTAATTAACATACCACCTTCTTACAAGAATGATGTTTGTGGTACTGTGTGGAATTTTCTCCTTTCCGTGCATAGTGTTTCAGATTGAAACAGGGCAAGCTTGTATTTCTGGATGAGTACAATAAATGCTTAAGGAAACTAATAATTTTCATGATAACTTGGGATAGCCAGCGAACAGGACTTGCATCCTTTGAGGAATGCTGTGGCATCTGTGTTGTTTTGATGTGGAATAAAAGCATAACCTCTGGAAAATCTTAACAGAGAAACATAACTGAAGAAAGCAAAGACAGAGAGCTTGACAGAAAGCCAGAGCCAAACAGAGACTAGAATAGATGGAGGCTCAGTTGCCAGGCATTTTGTCTGCAAGCTAGGATTGAAGGGTTTGGTTCTCTAACTCAAACCAGGAGAAATGTCCTCCCTCTCCTGCTTGTAGAGGGCTTTGCTTTGGGCTTTGCTTCCAGCACTGACCTGAGAAACATCTTGACAGATTACATGAGGCACAGGTTGCCCAGAGAAGTTGTGGATGCCCCACCACTGGAAGTATTCAAAGCCAGGTTGGACGGGCTTTGAGCAGCCTGGTCTAGTGCAACATGTCCCTGCCCATGGAAGGGGGCTGGAACGAGAGGAGCTTTGAAGGTCCCTTCCAACACAAACTGTTCTGTGATTCTACAACCACGTATTGTGAAGAGGAATGGATTTGTCAAATCAAATGTTTCACCCAAAAGGTCCCAAACTGCTCTGACGAAGTACAAATTGTAAAAACCTCCTGTTATGAATGGAATGCCATGAAGCAGCACAGCTGAGCTGCCGGTATCACTGTTCATGAATTTCAAGTTGTGTTAAATACACATGCTGTTAATAACATCTTGCTAGTCTCTGGCATGCTGCTGAACTGCTTTCAGAGGCCTCCCTTCTCATTGCACCTGACTGGATTGGAAACTTCTGCTAACTCTTACCAAAACTATCCATAATCACATGCCAAAATTCACTTTACTCTTCCACACTTAAAAACAGTAACCAAAAAATATTTTCCAAATTCTTTAGTAGATCTCAGCATGAATGAGGAAAATGCCATGAGTGAGAGGTGGCATGAGTAGATAGGGCTGTGGGTGTCTGTGCTGTGAACCTTGTGGGGAGTGACAAGGTTTAACGATAGCCTGCCCTGAGCTGTCCCTGGCCCCAGGCAGTCAGTCAGCCCCACAGCAATGCTCTGCATTTGATTTTTTTGGCCCATCATTTCTAGAAAGCTCAAACAGAGCACAGGACCTGTGTACGACTCAGTCAGTTCCATATGGTCTGTTTGCTGTCTGGTGGTGTGGAGAACTCTGAGACATTAAAATAATAGATGCTATTTAATTTGTGGCCACAGTCGCTGGAAAATAGTCTGGAAATCCCTAACCGCTGATGGAGAACTGGAATTTCAACTGACACCTGTAGGAGACAGGAGTTTCCAGGCTGGCAACATTTCGATTATTTCTCATTTAAGAAACTCAACTTGCAAATGATAAAACATTCAGGCAGTGGCTGAAAGGGCAATTGTCTTCAAAGGCACCCTCTGATGGCAGATGCCTAAGCAAAAGCACGTTTGGAAGGGCTGAGATGGAGCCTCCTTTGCGCAGGCATACCCACCCAGCTCCTCCTGGCTCAACAGCAGCCAGGTCAGGTTCTCGCAGCAGCAACCATAATTAAAACCATTTAAACGTGCTCCGTGTTGTAGGAGCGTGCAGATTTGGGCTGTTAATCTTGCCTAGTGTAAAGGGGTGGAGTGGAGGGGGCGTGTACAGCCTGGCACATTCCTTGCTTAACATCTGGAGCCGAGCGTGCTCTGGTGGCAAGAGCAAAGGCCTGGTGGTCAGGGTTTTGGCTCTCTGATCCATCTCCTGACTCCTCATAAGTGACCAGATTTAAAACATTGGTAGGTAAGTTGTAGCTGGTAACCACCCTAAGTGAACCTGAAAATGACTGCTCTGGGGGTGGCCAAGAATGAAAAAAAAATTACTTTCCCTCAGACTCTGATTTTTCCTTAAAAAGCCATATTCAAAATGTAGCACTGATGCTAAAGAACAAGAGCAACACATTTCTGGATAAGCAAATTGTGTTTGTGACTCTAGGTCCCCTTCCTCTTGATGGGTGCATAGAACAAATTAATTCCTCAAGGCACAAGCCAATGTGGTCTGGCTATCCCTGTTCTTCTAAAGGAGCTCCCCACTTAGCAGGAGGAGGAAGGGCCACACTCAGAGAAGCCCGGACTGATTCCACCAGCCCAGGTTTTTGAATACCTAACCTGAAACTCTGGTGCCTCTGTTTTGCCAGTGTTGGCTTGCTGCTTTTGCTGGCCTCTGGATACAAGCGTGCCTGATAGCAGGACTCACCCCATGAGCGATCCACTAGTGGCAGGGATTCTTACTAGAGAGCAAACAACCAGACAGTTCTTCAGCCCTTACAGGTAGTCACAGAAATTTCTCCTACCAACCTTGCATGGTTATGCTGGGTTGGGAAGGTTCAGCTTGTATTACAACCCAATTTACATTTACATCTTAAGACTGAGAGACACTGTGCCTTCTCCTCATAGCTCCTGTATCTCACAGGCAATGCAATTTCACTCTTCCATCCTATGGACAGCCCAGAAACTAGTGGCTGGTAAAAGCTCATCTTCCATAAAGACATTCTGTTCTAACCGATAGCTTAAAAGAAATGAAGAACCTGCAATTCCCTTTTAAATTTGTCTTGGTGATGAACTTTTATTGCCTTTGTAATTTTGTCTCACTTCAGTCCCCATTCATGGCAGTGAGGATGCCCATTCTCCAAGTGATGAAAGACTCCTCTTATATGACTGCCTTCTCCCTCTGAAGATACTTCTCCATTCTAGTTATGATATCTCTCAGCCTTCTTTTTGACAATTTAAAGGAACCAAGGTCTTCAAGTCCTTCACTTCACAGCTCTAGCTCCTTCTGGTGCTCTGCTTTCTCTTCAGCACCTTGAGATCCTTCTTAATTCTGTACCTTGCACATAAATACAGGACTTCAGCACTTACTTCACTGACGTCATACCAAAACACAAAATCACCTTCCACTCCCACTCATTCCCCCTTTTTACTGTCTTCAAGGGTTGCATTAAGAGATTTCTACCCAGCAGTGTCCCAGGAGTTCATGTTCAACCTCTCACTCACTTGGCTCCCAGGTATTTTTTGAGTCACTCTTTCTGAGGACAGCTGAAAGGTTGGCTGCACTCTCCTCCCTGAAATGTGTAACTTCAGATTTGTCTTTGGACTGAGTAACTAAATTATCAAATGAAGGCGATCCCTAAAGAGAATTGTGCTCATCTCATCATTATAGACCTGCCTGCTAATGTTTGTGCCAACTGTAAATGTTACCAGCAGTGATTTTATGCCTAATTCCAGTGAACAGTGTCAAATCTGGTAATTATTCCTGCAGAACTCTGCCAGTCTAATGGCTAAATACCCCATTAACTTATACAAGACAACTGTTTTTACAAAGCTTAGTGTCAATCACAAAAACAAGGCTGTAAGCATTATGTGGACTCTGAGGTGCTCCTCACATTTCCAGTGTTCACTGCCAGGAATAATTCCATGAGCAGTTCTGCATACAATACTAGCAAAAACCCTCCCAAAGCTTCAGTAGAGCACATTATCACCTAGCTTGCTGTTACTGTACAACCTTCATCAGAAGCTGTATTTTACTCCAGAAGCAGCTGTGTAGCAGTGTGGGCTTGAAGCATCTCTTGTCCTAGCTGCCTCAGTAGTGCTCATGGCATGCGAATGGTTACGGTGACACTGAAAAAACCCTTGGTTTGTCCCCTGCCGATTTTGACTGGCACAATAAATTTGAACTGAAAGTTGCCAAACTGACACCGATAGAAGGGGGAGAAATAGCCTGTGATGTCTAAAGGAAATACACCAAATTATTTTGGAGTCACATTCTTTAAACATTTGATCTATAATTTTGCCTTATCCTTGCTATTTCTCCACATGTGTCTATTGACAAAATGACTTTTTTCTCTTCTGTCAGACTTTATTCTTCAGTCTCCTTGAAAACTGCAGCTTGAGCTGTATAAGCAGAAAATATGCTGCCACAGCATGAATTTATTCTGTTTGTTTTGTGGACAGTTTGAGGCCCAAGCTTGACTGTTTGTGTCTGTTTCACAGACAGGTACCTGTGTTCCCCAATTTCAAAAGCATTAAAATTCTCCTTTGGGGAAATAATGTCAAAAGCATTTCCCGTTCTTTTAAATACCGCATGCATTTGTCCTTGGTGGCTGACCTCAAGAGCTGCAAATTTATGGAAGGAAAATGTTATCATGTCTAAAATAAAAGAATGACAGAAAACAGAGTATAGCAAAGATGTGGCCTGAATGGAATTAGAGAAATGAGAGGGAAGCACGGAAAGTGGGAAGAAGTGAAAGAGGGAAAAGCACAGCCAGGACACACTCCAAAAGCCAGTGCCACTGAGGCAGGGGGAGGGTGCTGGCAGGTGAGGATAGAGACCAGCCAGCCTAGGCAGGGGCAGGAGGGAATCAGGCCCAGAGAAAGGACCTGGGTGAAGATTAATGGAGGCAGCACTGAGCCTGACAGCACCAAAGCATCCTATGAGCCAGCAGTTACCCTGGCCCATCCATGGCCTGGCAAGAAGATACTCCTGAATATCTGCTTTCTCGCTGCTGGGAACTTCTCTAAAAAACAGATCTATGCCCCTCTCTTGTCCCCACAGCCTGGGGGGTAGGATAAGGCTGTGCTAAATTGGACCAGAGATTCCCATGGAGGTGACAGCGTGCTGCAGGGCCAATGCTGCAGCTGTGTCTCAGCAAGATGTGGCATCACAGCATGCTCCTACTCACTGCAAAAACCTGGCTTTGGAGCTACAGGGTGACTTTACTGTCTTCAACAGTAAAATGACCCCACATCTTGGGATTACTCATGTAAGCAAATAGTTAATCTTGTATTTTTTTCCCCTCTTATTTAGCAAGAATAATCTTCCTGTCCTTGGGGAAAAAGGGATGGGGGAAACGCTGACAGAGGACTGCAAAAAAAGAGATAAAATCAGATAAGAAAGAAGAAAAAATGGTAGGTAAATTAACACCAGTCATTAGTGAATTTGCCTCTGTGGATTTATGATTGTGATTAATACATCCCAATGAGATATTTGAAAGGGAAAGAGTAATCTGTAACCACAAGTCATACACTTTGGCAGGTGGTGACCAGAGTCTGGATGAAAGCAGAATTTTGTCTCTAACTATGACAGACTCCTCAATCTTGGTCAAGACAGGGGAAAATGTTCCACCTCCTGATGGCAGGACATAACACAGAGAGGACCACTGAGTCCATGATAGACAAGGCCTAGGCTGTGCTGTTAATCAGAACTGAGGAGAACCCGACACCAGGACCAGCCTCTGGTGCTGAGAAGGGCTTCACCACTTCTGCAGTGGACAGGGGTGAAGCAAGAACAAGGAGATTTCTATCCACTGTCCCCAAGTCGCCACAACAGATGAGGGTGCAGCCATCCTCTTTCAGCTCCTTAGGTGATCCTGGTGAAAGACCAGCCTAGGAAGTCTGGGGTGACCAGGGAGGTGACAATTGCAGGAGAAGTGCAACCTCTCACTGCTTTCCAGGGCTAAATGAACTCCTAGGTCAGAGGCTCACTAGCACAGTGAAGAAGGAGCCTGATGGGCTGTGCTAACCCGGACGTTGGTGTAATGGTGGGCAGAAGCGCTTCTCCACCATGTGACCCAATCTGGGCACTGCATGGGGTATCAGTAATAAGGCCTGGTAAGGAGAAAGGGAGAGATTATAACAGTCATCTCATCAATCCCCTCCTGGGGAGCCTGAAACAAAATGCCTCCCGCCATCCATCTTGAACGGCAAGAAGCCCATTACCCCTAGCTCCTGCTGAGCCAGTAGCAAGGAAAGGGAAATATAAGGGATAGAAGGCAACCAAAAAAGACATTTTGCATCAAAGATAATCTCCCCCCAGTCCTTGAACACATAGCAGATCGGTTGCTGCACATCTATTTGCTCGTCTGCCATGAAATTCCTGTGAGAATAAAAACTTCCTGCAGGTGGGGGCCATGATGTCAATGTGTAGCAGAAATGCTGTTACTAGGTCTGAAAATAAGAACCTGCATCATGCACTCCACGTGTTTGTAGCGTCACTGGCTCAGGCGTTCGCTTTGGCTACTGCCCTCCTGTGGTGAGCAGGGATCGTCTGGTTTCTCATTGTTTAAATCCCTGTGGAGACATAATCTCCTTCCATCAACGGAGCTGTCAGGGGTAACACCACAGGGTAGGCAAGTGCACAAAAATGGTAGCGTTAAATCCTTTCCGCAGCAGAGCTTATTGCAGGACAAGTCAGAACTATGAAAAGACACAAATCTTGCTGATTCACCTGAATTTCAGATGCTAGGACGGCCCTGAAATACCATACAAAGACAGTCTGTTATTTCACACCAATCATCCTCATGAATCTAAGCCAGCATCTGAAGAGGAGTAGAGGTCAGGACAGAAGGCGCCTACAGTACTCTAAAATGTCAGATTCAGGATTAGGTCCTGCAGGATACTTCTGAGTTCTTCAAGCAGAAATAAAGGAAATCCCACAAATAAATGACATTTGGATCCCTGCCAACACATATGCTGCTCATTGCAGCAGGATGGGAAAGCCACTCACAACAATACAAGGATGCATATGTGATTGTCGTGAAGAATTTGGCCCTAAACACGTCC
The DNA here is from genome assembly GCA_013398955.1 of Callaeas wilsoni. NCBI lineage: Eukaryota > Metazoa > Chordata > Aves > Passeriformes > Callaeidae > Callaeas > Callaeas wilsoni. Next base: position 17,532 of record VWPU01021022.1, read on the forward strand.
ATAAGTGATGCTTCCTCCCGCTGCTCCAAGGAAAACTGTGCAGTTGCATCTTCAGTGCCAAGGAATCCTAGCAACAAAATGGTCACCATTTACAAAATAGAAATTAGGGCTATTTTTGTGGCAGCTTTTTACAAGATCACCAAAATGCTGCACTAACAAAATTACTGCTTTTCCCCCCAAATTGCTGATGTTGCTGCCACTGGCTTTCGACTCGGTACCAATAAAAGAGCATATTTGGAGGTAGAGGATTTTTTCCAGTAATGCCAATGCTGGGTATGAGTTCATCAGGAAAGGAAAGCTGGGATTCAAGCTGCCTCAGAACAAGAGAGTAACTCCAAGAACAGTTCTTTTTTTCTCCACGTTAAGCACCCATCATACTTAGCTCATATTACCTACTCCTCTGCCTTGAATATTGGTGGTTTCCAGTAGACATGGGGTAAATTTTACAGGTATAACTAAGTGGCTTACCTCGGCACTTGTCAGTTAACTGATGAAAGCATCACATAACAGCAGGAAAGTTCCTGGGATGCAGTTCTCAGCCACTGCTGGATTAGTAAGGCCAAGCAAACGACATGAGCCATAGTTAGCTGTGCCACTTGGTGTTGTGCAGCCTGCCGCATGCCTAGGCAGCCACTTGCCCCCACCACAGCCAGCCACGCTGCACAGAGGCGTCCAGGCAGCTGCCCTTGCCCCTGTTCCCACACTGCAGGGACATCCTAAGAAAGGGCTGATGGCAGCATCCATCTGTCTGTTCATCCTGTGGCTGCAGAGCGGAGCAATCCTCAGCAGTGTGCTCCAGCCTGTGAAAGCCAGACCCAGCTCCCTGCACCCTTGGCATGCAGCCGGCAACACAAAAGTACCCCAGCTCCCAGGGATCAGCCAGGTGCAGCTTGCTGACCGGTGGCTTTGCTGAGATAAAGGGAAAATTGACACCAGCCAAGAGAAAACAGAAGGGATAGTGGGAGAAGTTCCCACTGCTTCAGTCCTTGAGGGATAGGGACAGCAGGGAAGGGAGAAGGGGAGAGTAGCTATCTGCCAGCCTCTGTGCTTGACAAAGTCTCAGCTGGGTTCAACAGGAATCCTTGCTTTGCTTGCTTTGCTCCCACGTTTACACAGGAGATGCAGCTCCCCAGGGGTGAGAGAGGAGCAAGTGGGAGAGGAGGCTGGCTGTGCTGCAGCAGGTGTGTGTTCTCCTGTGCTGTGCACACCGTCAGCCTGCAGTAAGGGATCTTAGTGCCATAGTCCAGTGCTGTACGGAAGCTTGTTCCTTCCCACTCCCAGGTTTCTAGGGTCTCTGGTGCTCTCCTCATCCCTGAGGAGCATGTCCTGTGCCTTAGTGTTCTCACCACTGCCACAGGTCTTGTGTCTTGCCCAGCTTTCCCTCAGCCTCAACATGGGGAAGTGAGGGACTGATCTGAAGCCAAGCTGGACAACAGCTACAGACCAGTTTCCCTGGGGGAAATCACAGAGAGCCAGTAAAGACATCCTCGTGAAGAGGAAGCTGGGGAGGTGTTACTTCCACACCAGTTCTCTAGTTCCCAGCAGTCATTGAATGCCTCTGTTTAGAGACTTCATAAATGAGAGAAATAGTTCATTATTATGAATCCCTTTTAACCTTTGCTCAGTCTAAAGGAACACCTTGAGATTTAAATGAAGGATATAGAAACAGCTCTCAAGTCCTCAGGAGAAATATGATCCAGTGAAGTCTGAGGAAGTCTTTCAAAGGGACCTGTGAATGAAGGTTTGCCCAGAACAATGGTGTTTTATTTTTATTCTCACTTATTTGCAATGCCATCCTTTTATCTAGCTAAATCAGAACAACATGGCTCTGTGATTTGAACTGTCAGCTTCCAGCCTTCCCATGTGTGACTTCCCATCCAGAGCCCTTCAGCCACACCTCAGCAGAGGCAGTGCCAACCCCACGGTGCTGGGCTGCTGCAGCTCAGGCTGTGGCCATGTCACGTCTCTCATGCTGCTGAGCTGAGCATCCCTTGCAATAACACCCAGCCACTACTCAGGCTTCAGCTGCTCTGTCAGATTTGGGGAATGTGTTTCCCCATCTCTGCACCTTGCTGAACACAGCCGTGACTTCAGTGCGGTCAGGTTTTTATAATGGTGCTCCAGTTAAGATAACAGAGTATCCCAGCAGCTAATGCTTCCCTGGGAGAAACAAGTTTTCATTATAAATATCACTTCTCTCATCCTCTTGTTTCTCTGTGACACATTTTGCAGCAATATGTGACAGCACAGCAGGTGAAAACTTCACTGAAAATTCATTTGAAAACCTAATGGTTAAAGGGGATCCTGGGAGCCAGGACACCTGGCTTTTATTTCTTGCCTTGACTTTGACCCATGGCATGCTGTCAGCACACCTTCTTACGCTTCCTGAAGACACTGAAAAACCAGCACTTATGAAGTGATTTCACATGAGCATTGCAGCAGTACAGTGCAGGAAGGTACATCATCTGCATGCGAGCTGTTGCACCCTGCCACTCTGAGTACCAGCTGGTGGGAAGCAGAGCATTTCGCTCCTGCCCTGGCTGGCTGACAGGCAGTTCCCTGCAGAGAGCCATGGAACACCTCAGGCCTGAACACAGACTGCCATCCCCACCCTTTCAGCACATGCCCTCACTACACTCCTCTTCCACCAGGTACTGGCACTTCTGCCTGGCAACCTCACCTCTAGGAAGCCACGAGGGAGTTGTTCTTTTTATTTTTGGTGTTTAGAGGGACCCTCATGCTGGCAGGACTCTACCGGCAGATGCTACCACCCTACCTCCACAGTGCTCTGTGCTCCCTCTGCCATTGCAGGGTGAGGGAGATGACACGGCTTGTTCCTGTGGGCATGTTGTACTCCACAATTCTCAGGCCAGCTCCTAAGGGCAATCAATCACGAGTATGAAGAAGGCCTCCAGCCATAAATCCATCATCACAAATCACTTCTCTCCCAAAGCCATGACCTGCAGAAGTCTCTGACTGATCCCACTCTCTTCTCTGGTAAGGTCAGTTTATTCAGACTCCTCATTTGCCAGTCACCTCAGTTACCTACCCTTGGCTTCCCTGCCAGGAGTGGGACCCTTCATGACCTGCTTTTTGCCCTTTGCTGTCAGCTCCCACCTTGCCAGGCCCTGCTTTCACCAGCTGGCGGCTGTTTCCAGCCCGTTTTCCCTGAGGCCCAGTACTACCAGTCTTTCCTGAACAAGGCCTCTGCTGGCTGAATGCTGAACTGGGATGTGCAACACCTCATCTGTACAGGAACGGTACTATGTGTGAGCTGGGATTCTCCATACATTATTCACCTGATGTAAAACCATGGAGGTCAAAAGTTCACACATTTCAGGGGGTGTGAGCCCCCTCATCCTCTCCCAGTGGCATGCGTGGCACCTTGAGAGAAGCTGCCAGCCACATCAGACACTGCTTCACAACCTAAAATCCACACTGGGAAGGCTGCCAGCCTCCTGTGCCACGTGCAGCCAGGCTCTTCCATCCTTCCCACTTGTCATCTGTCCTGCCTGTTTCAGGCACTTTTCTTCCTTGCTTTTCCTGCAGGGGAGATGTGCTGTGGGCAGAGCAGCCAGCGCTCAGGGAGGAGCTGGCATGGGGGCTGTCAGAGGCAGCCTCAACCCCTGACCCGCCCTGTGTGGTGCTGTTGGCAGAGACCTGTCCGGCTCCACTGCAGCAGCATCCTTACTGTAACACATGGTTGGCTCCCCTGTGGAGTGCTGCTGAAATGAAGCTGCCCTGCTAGAGTTTTGGGGAGTTAACAGAGCTGTTACAGCACCTGTGACCTTGAAAAGTTTCACTATGTGCTATTTTTAACTTTACAGGTCTTAAGCTCAGAGGAGCACAATGAATGATTGGAGTCTGAAAGTGAACTACATTTTCCGTTATTAGAACTTAAAAACTAATTAACTACTTAACCATACTTTATCCAAAAAGTAGAACTCATGAAAACTCAGACACAGCCTTATGAGTTGTGTCGCAACAGTGTCACCGTAACAACTGAAGGGCCTTACAGTGCTGGTGATGGCTCAGCAGCCACTACTTTTGGTGTCAACTCACGACAATGCGTTAGGACACATGGAGAAACAAGCCCCACTCACTATGGATTACTTGGGGATATTTTACTCCTTTTACTCTCTGTTTCCACAAAGTCCCCCGTCACTGGCAATGATCTGAGCTATTTTCTTCCAAGGTGTAGAAACAGATGAAAGGAAGTAAAGTGGTCCATGCCCAGGGAGAAGATACCTCCTACCTCACTCTTGCAATGGCTTGCACTGATTGCAAAGCATTCCTGGTATCCACTCTTCCCTACTTGGGGGAGATCATCCTCTGGGATCTCTGAAGTGAGAAAGGGAGAACAAGGAGAGTATTGCAGGCTTCCAAAAAGTGTGCAGACCCCTTACTTTTCCACCAGGATCAGGTAACTGTCTGTCCACCTGAAAGAACAGCATTAGAAACCAAGTCTGAAGGGGACCTGCCACCAAGTCATCTACTCTGTCATTTTCCCCTGAAGCGACACCTACACACTTAACAGCCATTTGCCTAAATTGTCCTTGTAACCCTCCAGTAGCAGAACTCCACGAGCACCTCAGTTGCTACAGTCCAGTGCTTCACTGAGAAAATTCCCTTGCTAGAGGGATTGGAAAAGTCAGCCTGAAGGAGCAATTCGCTTCATTCTCAGCCACGGTGGTTAAGAGCAGAAGACTCAGCCTGTAGTGACCCACTCAACTGGAGCCCAGACTGCCTTTCAGAGCTCAGATACATTCATTTGGTATTTCACATCTATTTTTTAAAAACTCTTAGGAGTTTCTCATGCGAAGTGCAGAGAAGACAGCCAACTCCAGGGCACTAAGAACAGACATGTGATCAGAAGATAAAGTGGGACAACAAAAAGAACAAAAGCAGAAAAAAGATGCAATGGCTCAGCATGGATTTTCTTATGACAGAATCTGCAGTGCAAATACTGCCTGAAACTGCAGGATCATGAAAAATACTGCCATTCCTGATTGACTTTTTCCTTTGTCTCTATGACAGAAATAATTTGGAACAAGGAATGAGGAGCACTCTTTGGTTTATGTCTGCTGAATAGACCAAGGGCAGGAGAGGGAAAAAGGGGCCTGTCCTATTTGACCTTCATTGAAGAAGGGGAATATCATGTACTTTGCCTTAAAAAGATAAGTGTTTGGTCAATCATACTCACTTGGGATGGTGACACCCTTCCACCAGGCTAACCAGCAGCTATCATTCAGAGGATTAGACCAGCGGGTTTTTGCACGAGTTTTGGAAAAGCTGAGGAGAAGGAAAAGCAGAGTTTCCCGGAATCATGTCTCACTCATTTCCTGCCCTTCTCTCAGCAGTGTCTGTTGTGTGAGTGCCCTGTGAGGCTTTTGACAGGGGAGGTTTACAAGGAAATAGCCCCTCTCTAGAGACTGATACCCAATGGTCTCTCAGCAGCTTTTCCTTACCCTCTCATCCATGTGGGTACAACTCAGCCCATAGAAGGCGACAATTTAAAGCTAAGTGCTCAGTTAGTAAGGGCTTTATGACTGGTGTTTTCAACGCCATAAAATAAGCCTTGAAAATAAAATAAATGTTGGGGGAAAAGGATAAAAAAGCTATATAACTAAATGGAGTTGATGCCGCAAGCAGAGGGTGTCTCTCCAGCAGCACACTGAAGAGGAAAGGTCCCAGCTACCCTTTTGACCTGACAGCCTGTAAAGCTGTAGCCTGGAAACAAGTACCTATGTATGGTTTCTTAACTTGTAACACCCCTTTGGCATCGTTGTGACCACAAGGAGCACTTTACAAATTAGCCCCCTTGCGTTTTGCAGTAGCAACACAAGGCAGATGAGGCAGTTTAAAGTGGCCCCTCTCTTCTGCAAAATTTCCATCAGAAAGCCAATGACCGTGGGTTTCAGGAACATTGACCCATCAGGTTTTCCCTTTTATTTAAATAGCTTAACTGATTACATTACGTCATACCCAATTTAAGTTCTTAAATACGGAAGGGAAGATAAAAACAGGCATGGACAACTGCTGTTTGACTTTGCCAGTACAGACAAGACAAATATCTATTTCAAAATGTCAAGTGGCTGCTGCTTTCAGCTTTCTTCAGTGACTACTTGGCTTTGGAAACAAAAAATTATGTTTCTACTCACCAGCTTTGTTTTCCTGAAAAAAACCCTCTTGATTTCCAACTGAGTTTTAAAGATTTAAATATCTAAGACCATTTCCCAACTGAGGTATAAATTGGGAGAAATTAAGAAAAGTCACTATTAGCTCTTCAGTGTAGGTATAGGCTGTCACAGTAATGAGAAAAGTAGCCAGGCTCCTGCTTAACCAAGGCAGTACAGAGCAGCAGGTTCTGTTATTTCACAGAGGAAAGCAAAGGCAAGAATCTCCAGAGAATCAATCTTCAGCAATAACTGCTGGAACATTTGGAAAAAGGAATCCTTTGGGTACCCTCCCCTGAAAGATCTTGATTCCTCTTCACAGGAGTTGGTGGAATGGTAGAATCTTACACTAATAACAAAAGCACATCTGTTCCAGGTCATTCAGCTCAAGCAATTAATGTTTCAGTAGAAAAAACCCAAACCAGAAAACTGTCAGGTAATCTGAGGGCTTGCTCTGACATTCAGCAAAGTCAGCAGGCAACCTATGTGGTCCTTGGCAGAAGAGGACAAGGGCCGAGGCAGGTAACTGAACTGCTGCTCTCCTTCCAGCTCCGCAGCTGCACCTTTGCCTGTCCTTCTTTCAAAAATAAAAACTTAGACTTCAGACACATTCTCTGTTACTAGCTCAGGGTTGTATCTCACATTGATTTAATACCCAACAAAGGCAATTTTGCGTTGTCGTTACCATTTAGGTCCATGCATTTGCTCTAAGTGAAATCCATAAATGACAAAGCTTAACAGAGGAGTCCGTGAAATGCCCATTTAATACCAATGCAGGGCATTTACACGCAACTGCAGGCCCAGGTGCAAAAAGACTGTTTACATGGTGATGGGGAAGGCATGAGGAAAGACCAACATTGTAGGACTGCAGAGTTAAGATATCACAGGCGTTTGAGATATAGACTCAAATGTGCAAATGTTTGTGTTGGAACAGAAGAAAAACCGAGAACAGGATGAATGAAGCAAGATACAGATAGAGCTTAGCAGAGAGATCAAGTGCTTTTATGTCTACAAATGGCTTAGATGTTTTTATGGCGGTCTTAATACATTGGAAAGCCTTCAGTAGCTCCTGGTCCTAGACCAAATAAATCAAAAAAATCTCTTCCAGCATTAAATATCCATTGATCATCTGCAGGGCTGTAATTACATTGGTGTGCTCTACTGCTGGAACACCAGCTGTATCCTGGATCCAGCCACAGCTCTCCATGGCAAACTGTGTTGCATGTGTTTAAAAACCAATCGAACAGGAGAAAATGCTGATTTTCACCCATAGATGACAGTTTTTTCAACCTGATCTGCAAAGCCGATTTTCAATTATCGGTAGTTTAAATACTACTGTTTGGTTTTAGGCTAAGTATCCTGCAGTTTGACATAGGCTTTGTTGAGGCTACTGGATTTTGACTACAGGATTATGTGACTGTTATGAGCCATGGGACCGGTTAACAAAAGCATTAAGCAGACTAACTGCACACACCAATGTTCCATGGCTGCTTTCACTTCTGTTTTCAATTTTTTTTTCCTGCCTGTTTTAAGGCTGATCTCTGCATTCCTAGGAGCATGTACATTCATTTTAAACTCCATATTATGAAGAAAGTTCACTCACTTCCATGAACTGCACATGGATTACATGACGTAAATGGCAGACCTGTCAAAACTGTTGGAAGCAAAGGCTACATTAGGCGTAGAAGAAAATCTCAGATATTTCTAAAACAGGACAGCTTGCTGTCCCAAGCGTGCAGGATAGCACACACACATTGTCACCTACTGTCACACAGCCCTGCTGTTCTGTCTGGCCAATACCTTGTGGCTCAGGATTCTGTGTCAACACTCAGACACATCCATTATTCCCTCTCTATGATGTGCAAGGCCATAGTAAGCGCTTCACAGATGATCTGAAGAAACATATTACGCTGTATTTTCCCCACTGTTTTCCATTGCAGATTAGGCAACAGGAGTGCCTAGGCCCCAAGGAAAAAGAAGAGGCATGACCTCCTCCTTTGCCCTCAAACACCTGAAAGCCACAGAGCCCCAGACTACAAGCCCTTTCTCATGCTCCGTGTGCCACTCCGGCCACCTCTACCAGTGCCTCGCAGAGCTGCAGTCTCCTTGACCATTTCACAAGTCCCAGGGAAGAGGTAGGCTCTCCTCGGCCAAATCCCAAGGGGCTCATTTGGCCAAACTTCCACTAGGCAGGTCCCCTTTCGCCCCCGCTGCATCGTTTGGGTGCAGAGCCGCCGGCCCAGCCGCCGCCCCGAGCCCGGCAGCCGGCGCAGGGCTGGGCGCCGGGGGCCCGTCGGCAAACCTCCGCGAGCAGCGGCCGCGGGGC